>JAPMOQ010016150.1:1055694-1090370 GCA_026543055.1 Argiope trifasciata | reverse complement strand
CACACACACACACACACACACACACACACATATATATATATATATATATATATATAAACATGTGTGGGTGTAATGATATTTTAAAAGTTAACTTAAACTAAATTTTCTTAGTTTTTGACTGAATTTAGCCCATATTAACTTCATTCTAAAAAATTTCTTTTATTTCCTGATCCAATTCCACATTATCTAAATTAATTCAAGAAATCCTTTTTAATTTTCTTTAATCAACGATTCGCACAGTGAGAGTGGTTGATAAAAGTTGCTGACCTAAACGAATAGTTTTATAAAAAGATCCCTGTATTTCCCGTGTAGTAAAAGTCACCTGTGCAGAAATCCCCATGAGAAACTTAATAGTCTACAAGCACTTTAAACAAGATTTTTCTCTATCAAAATAAGCTATTTAAGACCCGAGATAAAATGTTCGAAGGCTTTCTCTCATTCCTTAGTCTTTCATTCAGTATTGTGTATGTGTATCATAAGTCTTTTCAATGTCTTCGAATCTGCCATCCGCTCAAAAATTATCTCGCTATGTGTGTGTGTCATAGATTTAGTCCTGAGCGATGACAACACGCAAGAGAGTGAAGTGATGGCGCTGGCTTCCTCCGCCAGGTATAGAGAGTTAGAAGATTTCGATACGATACTACTTTCGTTCTACGATTCACGAAGAACAAAAGCTTTACGATGATTTGATGTTGTGATGCTTTAATTTGTGTAAAAGATAGCCAGCCTTACTTTTTCATTATTTTAAATTTTGTGCTCTTTCTAAATGTTGTACCATGTCTCTTTAATTGTTAATTAAACAATATTTAACATCAAATAGTCATCATTAATGGTTTGGGGAGCATATATATATTTATATATATATAATATGTGTGTGTGACTACTTTAATAACTTCTATTGTAGCTTAATACAGTTTTGAACATTAACAGAGGATGAAATTGCCTGATCAATTTGATTAATGTAATTTAAATGTGTCCCATAAAATATATTAAAATGATTAGTATTTTTTCATCTAGAATAACTCTTAACTCAATGTACAGTTTTAGGATGATTTCAGAGCTAAGTATTCTATAAAGCAAGAATCATCGAGCTTCTTATCTTTTAATGAGTCTAAAGATCTCGTAGTCTGTATCAATTTTCTGTTTCTGTTTTTATGACAGACTCGTGGGCGATGTCCTGGTGGCCACGGGATTTTTGTCCTATGCCGGCTCTTTCAACCAGGAGTATCGCTCCTCACTGATGTCATCGTGGCACTCGGAGATCCTCAGCAGGAGCATACCGGCCAGTCAGAAGATCAACACCATGGACATGCTGGTCAACGCCTCCATGGTAAGACTCAGAAATGCACATGGCACATGCACAATGCACGTAACCCTTGCACAAGGCACATAGCACATGCGCATAGAAATGTATAAATTACCAGCAGATGTCAGAAAGCAGCAGACATCCGTCTTCCAATAGGAAATATATTGGCCATTTTTTTTATAATTTTCTGTCATTGTTCGCTCATTAATATAATCCTGGTTTTAAACTATTCAATCGCATTCAAATTTTTCGATTTTATCACATTTATTAAAATAGTTTGGAGAAATTACTTGTTACTTGAATAGAGACAGTGAGGTAGGAAGCGGCAAAGGCTGTTATCCATAGGACCCAAAAAGTTACTGTTAGTGAATGTCAAAATGCTTGAGGGCTTTGTTCAACAAAGATGCTTAGATGTTGTTTATTTGCGAGAGCTTGAGATAAAAGGGAAACAAAATAAATGTTCTTCTGTTCGATGGTGAGTTTTTTCCAGAGTTCTTTTCTGTAGGTTGTATATTTTGAGCATTTTAAAAAGAGGTAGGAAATGCTGTTGTCTTCATTACATATGATGCACAAGAGGATTGATGAGAGATTGAATCTATGAAGAAGTGATGATCATTTTACAAATCACCCGTGCAATAAGTCTATCTTAAATCCTACCTCTAGTCCAATTAGTGATTGCTCTTATGTCTGGGAAATACCCGATCAAATCTAGATATTTGCTCCCGTGATAGTTATTTGTGATTTCGGTAGAGATCTTTCTCATATTAGTAATCGTATCCTCCATCAAAGTAAGTTATCTGGAAATGTGGAGAAATTAATGCAATGTAAAACATATAAACAAAACAAATGGGTCTCATAAAGGTTACCGGCGATCTCAATAAAATAAATGTACTACGAATAATTACATAAATTTTTTCTATAATCTATATACATAAAACACTTGTGTGGACGCAAAATCAGGCAGAATTTGCTCATCGCAGTTTGGCAACACTTCGACCTTGCTCGGTAGCATTAACAAGCTGTTTGATAAGATTTCAAGCGAATGCGTTTGAAAAATGAACGGACAAAATTTTGTACAATGAGTATAAGTCGTGCCGTATCGATTCTCAAACGAAATCGTCGAAAAAGAGAAGACAGGGAGAATGAAAATTCTCATGAATCATACATAAGAAGATCCAGTCGTTCCAAAGGTTCAGTTTTCGAGTGTACTTTTTACCTTCCATTTTATTTTATTTTTTACCCTATTTTAGAAGGGACTGAATTTGAATACAGCTGCATTTAAACATATTTTTTGTAAATATCAATTTTTTAATTCAGTTTCTGTGGTATAGTGCTCAAATTTGAAAAATTGTGAGGAAAGCAAAAAAAATTTGAATTTGTTTTCTGTGGCGGATGCATACAGTTCCTAAATGAGAAGTTATTTGTGTTGACAAAAAAATTTTCTAAGGTTCAATTTTCGAGTGTACTTTTTGCTTCACATTTTTTTATGTCTTTCATTGTTTTATCACATTTTGGAATAAACTCTATTTGAATATAACTCTTGCTAAAGTGGTTTAGTAGATGGTGAGCAAGCGAAGCGATCCGACAGGAACTCATTAACAATTCCTAGGGGTTGGCGAGCAGGGGGTGGAACTCAAAATAAATATTTTACAAAAATATTCAACGCAAAATGAGAAATTCATGTTGTTGAGAAATTCATGTCATGACAGGAAGGCTTCGTTGAATTATGTGGGATTCAAAGTGTTCATTAAAATTCTTATTCAAGTTTCAAAACATTCTCTACCGAGTGAACACTCCTATCCTGTGAAATATTTTTTGTGCCTAATTTGTAAGTGTTTGAGATCAGAGAGTCTGACCTGTAAAGCATGAACATTAACGCAAAATCGAATACAAATTCAATTAGTTTAATCTAAAATCAGGCGACTTATAATAAAAATCACTAAAAAATTCAACACAATTTTTATTTAAGCATTTCTTTTTAATTAAATTTTTTATTAAAAAGATTTTATTTGCATTAAAAAAGTGCTCATTATAATAAAATTATGACCAATAATGATATGCATCAATAAGGGAAATTGCATTTTGTAATATAATTTGTGATACAAATTCAATAAAAAGGAATTGAAATCAAAATAATAATGCCAAATTGTCAATTTCCATGTGAATATTAAAAAAAGATGTTAGTAATAAAAATACTGTAGTTAATATTCCATGTTGGTAAATTATTTTTTAGTTGGGATTTTTATAAAATTTATGTTGCCAGAAATTATAAACCTAATAATCTATTAAATATATATGAAATGTGATAAAAATATGACCCTTAACAAATATACGATCAAAGAAAGTAGTTTATCAAACTTTGAACTAAGATCTACATAGTTTCGAATTTGAAAAATGCTCTAATAAGATTTTACTGTCATGTAATTATAAAAATAAAATATTTCCTACTGCAGATTGAAATATTTATTTTTCTTCTTTGATGGCAATCGAGAAAAGTTTGTCACTACTCAAAAAATACTCATTTCAGAAGATGATTAGATAATTTCAGGTTATAACATTTCATATAAGAATTAGATAGAGAAATAAGCAAAAATTGCCAATTTCAAAATTCTAAATAGGATTCGATTACATATTTTATACCGGCAAAAAATCTTAAAGTATTGAATCTTAAGTACTTTGTTTACAAAAACAGGTAGTGGTTTGAAATGGAATCCTACCGATATTTCCATTTTATTATTATTTTTCATTCTACAATTGGAAACATCCGAAAGTAAAACGATATTCAAAATAATACAAAACGTTATTCGGAATTTTAAAATCTTATTTTCATTCTTATGCATGCAACTTATTGAAAGGAAAATAATTTATGAGATGGGGTTTTTTTTTTGCTTTCCCGGACATATTTCTTGCATTGCCGGATTTGAATATTTATGTCGTTTATGATATCGGTTTCAATTATACCGGATAGATTTGTTTTTTGCGCGTTTCTTCCTGTCAGAGATTGAAAATTCTGAAGAATCGTACGGTATTGCAAAGTAAATAGCATATTTATTTATGACTTCGTTCTTACACAAGGCTACCCTTCTCGGAAAAGCTTGTCGCAAAATATAACTACTAAATTCAACGTATATTTAAATGTAATGGTTTCCATGCGACCGTGTTGTTTCCGAAATCTTATGTATTTCAAAACATCTGTTTGGGCGTGCGGGGACCATGCACGAATTGCAAAATGCAAGACAGGACTTAATACTAATGCGAAATTAATACTTCAGTATAGAATTCGATTCGACGACAAAATTAATGTTTCTAATAATAGAGTAACATTTTCAAGAAGCATTTAATTCTGATTTTAAACCTCTCCTCAAGCAAAATAATCAAATCAAATCAAATCAAAAGCGAATGTATCAAAATTTTTGGGGTCGATAGGATGGATTTCAATTACGGCGGAGATTCATCAACCCTTCTTTGTATGATTTTTTCATTTTTTATGAAATAAATCACGTTGATATAATTAAATGAAAGATTAGATTAAGTGAAAAATGTATTTAAAGATCAAGATTAAATGAAAGTTTCATTTAATATAGATAAGTTTTCCTTAGATTAAATTAATTTTTTTTTAAATCCTTGTTTAAATATATAAAATAATTAAAAAAGCAGCATGATGAGAATATTCTTCATCTTGCAAATTTTCATGTTAAGCTCAATACAAAATTTAGAAAATGGCCAACTTGTTTCATATTTTTTTGAGGCTTCAAAAACGCATGTATAATCTGATGATCTCGTGATTGTTTCAAACCGGTTTATACTGGTTAATGATTTAAATTAATTAATATAATTCATAAGAATTCAGAGAATGAATTATTTGGAAATAAAGTTGTATCTTTAGTTGGTGATAAATCACCAAATGTGACAACCTTCTGCATTATTTTCGTATAATCCTAAAAGCAAAAAATGGATTTCTCAAAATAGATAAATTGCCAATTTATTGCCTATGCATTTTGAGGCTTCAAAAAAAAAAGAACTTAAGCCAAAACATCATTCTCTCACACGTCAATTATTAATAGTAATAATGTGGTAACAATTTTATAAGCCACGTCTTTGTCACTAATGTGGCGATAGGTATTGGCGAAATTGTTCTAATGTGTAGGTTGAAATCCACCAAGGATCGAACCTGCCATGTTTGGGTTTGAAGTCCAGTAAACTAACCGTTCGACAAAATCGACCGTTGGTGTCTACAGGCTGTTACTGGCTTGTAAAGATATCACCACAATAATATATCTTTGAATCATTTTTATTATGATAATGATAATTTTATGATAATTAAAAATTATTATTATTAATTAGACACAAAATGATTCAAAATTTACTGCATGATATTACAGAACACCCTTTACATTTATGGTATTTGGGCCAAAGGACCCACTTTTGTCTAATCTTCAATTTCCCACTTTTCTAAATTTTTTTTCTAAAATAACATAAAACTAACATCAAATGTATGACAGAAATGTTTTTTATTATAAGTGAAACAACTGCATATTGATGTGAATTTCTGTCACATGATTTGGGAAAGATTAATTGGGGTATTCGATATAAATTGCACAAAAAAAAAAAAAAACCGAACCACTTTTCTACTTATTATCGCTTTTATTATCAAGAAAAATCTCTGATTTGTTATAAAAAATATTCAAGAAATCGCACATGTCTTGCAACCACAACAAACAACGGAATGTCAAGTTTGGACCAGCTAGAATGATTGTGACATTTGACCACTTTTAGACAGCTACATTTCTTATTACGCGATAGTAGTGAAAAAAGTTGCCAGCAACAACTGATTTACAATACATCTATTTTGAGCACAATTTTTTGTTCATTAAATGTAATGATGAAAATTTCGAACATCATGCAAAGAAAGGTTAAAGAGAATTTGAATTCTTCGAACACTTCATTTTTTTTTTTTTTTGAAATTGTGCTTAACATTATTTGGCAATACTATTTGATAATCGAATTTATATTGATTGATTGGAAATCGAAGTTGATTTTTTTATGCTTGGTTTCCGTTCGTTTTATTTTCAATTATTTTAAATGATTAATTTTTTGCATTTATTCATTCAAAGATATTATTCCATTAAATTAATAAAAGAAAATGATGAAAATTTAATTTTTTAAAACCATTGAACAGATTAGATACAAATTAAAGTGTTTATTTACAAATAAACTTAAGTGTTTTGAATGCAAATATTACACATTGAACACTACTTGTTTATTAAAATTAGTTGAGTTGAAATTAGTATATTTTTTTAATTGTGGAATTTTCTTAAATTGCAACTTCTATCTTTAATTGAAATTTTGTATTTTGGAAATCATTTACTGTTATTAACCCATTTGCATCATTAGCGTATATATACGCTCAATTTTCCTGGTCACTATCATTGGAGCGTATATATACGCTGCATCATATTATATACTATACATATAATATCATATACTATATTCATATTATATACTATATGCATCCCACATTTCAAATATTACCACAATGAACAAAATGACTAACAAATAAGGCTCAAAAATGATTTTTTTTCTACCTTTATACAATTTTACACTTAAAAATGAAATAAAAAATGTTCCATGATATGGGCCTTTTTTTTCATATTTTCATATGATGCAAATGGGTTAATTATTATCTATTAATTTATTAATTATGCATTATCTAATACGACTATTAAATATTTAAAATAATCTTTGCTGCTGTTTTTAACTTTAAAAATTATTGGTTTCATCCTCCTATATTCAACTGGAGACCCAATTATTTTTAACTTGAAAATTAATTTATCCGACTACGTTATAAACACTGGTTATCGACCATATTGATAACTTTTTTTTCTTCATTATTATTTCTGGTAGTTCAGATTTCCCTCTTTCCAAAACAGTTCAACTTTTCTAGGAAAAAGTAGGCCTGATTTATTCTCCAGACTCAGATAAAATTTTCAGATAAAATTTGTCTTTAACTCAACAATTTTCTCAAAACTTTAATATTAATAAGCATTCCCCACCGTTAACATGATATCTCAAAATCTAATTGTGGTATTTACATACAAATTTCAGCGGGTGGTTCAAATAATAAGGGCAATTAAATGAACCAAACGTTTTATCGTTGGTGAAATACTTTTTCATTTATAATCGTTTTTTGAAAATTAAGTTGGGAATTTAGGACAAAAATGCATATATACATATATTTTTCCCATAAATTCTTTGCATCTCAAAATGTTTCTTAGATTTTGGTTCATTTCATTCATCATTGTATTCTACCACTTGAGTACAAAGAAAAATAGGATTTCTGCATTACAATTTTGGGTAAAGTGTTAACCATTTTCGTTAAATTTCACTAAAATTTACTGCAAATTTTCCTATTTCTCAAAATATATTTTAAAATTTTTTTGTTGTATATACAGTATTCTGTATTATAATGGGCAATATATCTAAAAAGCATAGTTTTAAATAGTTTTTAAAAAATCAAATTTTTCAAAATTTTGCCTCCGAACGTAGTCGGATACCTTAAAAGCAATACAGTATCCCTTTTCCAAAGCCTTTTGAAATTTTACATTAAAATATTCGTCTATATATGAAAAAGATAACTGGAAAATGTGTTGAGTTAGACGATTGAAATTTCGTCTATCTCAATGTCTACGCCTTTTATACCATATTTTCGGATTTGATTTCTAATAAATTTTGAATAAAATCTGCTGAGAAAAAGTCTGTCTATTCTGCTATTCGGATGTAAGTTAGCATGATAACTAAAAAACGAAGAGAACTAGACATGGTATGATTTAATACAGAAATTTAATATCTATAGAGTAGACATCTGTTAAACTGCCATAGTCAAAACTAATATTAAGTTGATCTTCTGTTCGGAAACATGCAAACACGATAATTCAAAAACAAAATAATTTTGATATATAAAATTAAACATGGGATTTTGTGATTACAAGTTTCAGATAGACACTATACGGAGGAAATTCGATACGTGGTTTTCATAATAGATTTTCATATTTCTATCAAATTTTGAAAAAAATTTTTTTGAAGAAGTCTCTCTGGTCGGCTGTTAAACTATAAGTTAATATTATAATTACTAAACGAAAAGAGCTACATGGATAAAATTTGGTACACAGATATAGAATTGATACTTTTCAAATTTTGAAAAAGTAAGAGGTTGACCGTTTGTAGATCTGTTCTGTTAGAAGCACGTAAACGTAAAAAAATGCAATGGCATAGATATATCAAATGTAGCATGGGTTTCTGGTAACTGCAACTGTAGTTCTGTGTCAAATTTTGGTTTTAATCTATTGAGAAAATCAAGTTTAAAGCACAAAAACGATTTCAGGTTCAATTAACTACATGGCAGGAATTAATCACAAAAAATCTCGCCAAGGATTACATGATTGAGGAATTAATAACAAAAAATCTCGCCCAGGACTTCATGATTGATTCTGTTAAAATGCTAAATCTATGCCAAAATTTAATATTTCGCATATATTGCAAAAAAGTTTAGAAAAGGTTTTTAGTAAGTATGCTAGAAAGTGTTGGGGAGATCATTACCACTAATCTCTTGGTTGATATAATGGGTTACATTCATCAGTCAGTAATAGTTATTGACTGTCACTCGATTGCAGTCTCTAATCATTCCGGCAATAAATTATTAAATGTGTCTGGGAGAGGTTAATGACCTCTTGCACCCCTCTGGAAGCGCGCCTGATTCATGCTTGATTATTGAAATCATCATTGACCACTGGTTACTTGCAGATATTACATAATGCTTGAGCTAAGTATTAAATGTCTAATAATTGCATTCCTACGATATTGTCTAGTATCATATGTCATGGTATCAAGGTATGTAGAGAATAATCTATGCAAAACGTATTTTCTGAAATTTGTGTATACTGAATTATTTATACCACTGGCATTTTACAAAGCAACTAGAATATTCTAATTAGTATTTTAGGTTGCTTTATTAAGTGAAAAGTAAATTTAGAAGTTAAAAGCTTAAATCTTTTTTGTAATTAAAAAAATATGCAAAAGTTTTATTTTTACTGAAATAAGTGTTATGAAAAGGGATAAACGACCGTTGACACTTCAGATCGACATTTGCCTGATTTGAAGTGATATCTTGTCTCATTTCTAACGCCCATTCACACGTTACACTATATTCCAGCCCAGCTATAGAGGTAAAATGTTAACTCATAAATTGAATTTCAACCATTTGAACTTTCTCGTAGAGAAAATATAGCAAATGTCAAAAAATTCGAACTCGAGATTTTGACTATCTACACGTTTTAGATATCCCTCCTAGTAACACATTTTCAGAAAATGTTCGTCTGTCTGTTTGTGGCTAAGACAACTCAAAAATGCCTTGAACTAAGTGGTTGAAATTTGGTATATGAAACCTAATTATCAATTAAAATATGTTTTAAGGAAGTTCGTCAGTCCGGCTGTTCAAATCTAAATTGTGATGAGAGCTAGGTAGATAAGATTCGGCATACAAATTTATCTATAGTGTAGGCACCAGCACATTTTGTGTCAAATCCATCAAAGAGTTGACCGTCTGTCAATCTGTAATTTCAGAAATATCCAAATACACAAATGAAAAAAACAAGGACTTGAATATATCAAATTAGGACTACGATTTTGTGACCATAAATGCAGTTTTGTGTCAAATCAACGTTCCAAAAAAAAAAACCCGTGTTGACATTTTTTTATATGTAAAACTTAAATTCGATTTTCGGATATTAATAACGACATAGCAGAAATTAAACTAACCCAAAACTGGCCAAGGATGACACGACAGATTCAGCAGAAATGTTAAATTCACGCCTAAAGTTAATATTAACTGTTTTACACCAATGCCATGCAAGGCGTTCTCTATCAGGACAAATTTATTAGAGAGTATGCGAAAAAGTTTTTGTAAAACCACTCCAATCATCATTTCCCATCTATGAAGTTTAAAGTAGTTTTTGTATGAATATTGATGAACCTCAAAGTTTCAAATCTTTCTGTGTAAGAAAAAAATATTTTTGTCTGTTTTGAAATACGATATCTCATAAATGATTTGATCTGGAAACATGAAATTTGGTATATATTCTTTGTATAAAAGTTTGAGAGCAAAATCTTTCGAAGGGATATATTGGTTCGACTGCCCGAATATAATATAACATAAGACAAAACGATTAGAGCTAGATAAATGATATTTTATTCGGAGATTTATCATATCAAATTTGGAACCAATTCAATCAAAAATTGGATTCTCTGTCAGCGTATACTTATAATGCAAATTAGTTTACAAATATTAAATTTAAGGTATTTATATTAATTTATGATTTTGATTTATTTCCACTACTATTGATATTGCTCAGAAAATACTGATAATTATTTGTAGATGCTACTTGTAATTTACGGATTCAGATTAACGCAATTATGCTGATAATGACTGGTGTTGCTCGGTGATATATATATATATATATATATATATTATTAACAAAATAAGCTAAGCGAAAAGTAACACAACCGAATCAAAACTATAACCAATAGAAAAAGAATCCGGCCTGAAAACTTCGTCAAGGGCCACTTTCAAGCAAGGATTCCAAATAAGGGATTTTTTCTGTGAGGCATCGGTGGACAATGGTCAAAAGTATTGACACCTCGTGACCCGAAAATCCCTCGAAAATTACGGCAAAAGAGACCTAACGATTTAAACAGCAAAAGGCAAAAACAAAGCAAAACATTAAAAAACATCACCAAATGAAACAAATATATATATAAAAAGTAAAACTACATAAAATTCAACCACAATTAATAACTCAAATTAAGAAAGCAAAAAGAGATAAAGACCTAGCCGCCACAGGAAAATTTCCTTTCTAATTATAATACAGTGTAAATAAAGATAAATGTAGTTTATGAGCGCCATCTATTTCATTAATACTTCATCATTTCTTTTTGTATTAAAATATTGATATTGCAGTAGTTTTTGAAAAAATTATTATTGCTTAAATTTTTAATAAAACTATTTGTTGACAAAGAAATGGGTTTTGATTGTTTTAATAATTTTATGATTATATATATATAATATAATATTGCTCGCAATTTATGAACTCAATATTTTTTGTAATTTACGAGATAAAATTATTTTTTTTTTATTGGTCAATGTTTGATATTGCTCAATAAATAATGGTTCTATTTTTTGACACTCCTTGTAATTTTCAGATTCAGATTAGCATAATTATTATGATGATGACTCGGTAAATACTGACTGTTGATATTTTTAGTAATTTAAAAATTCTCATTAACTTCATTGCGATAACCGATGACAGATATTGCTCAGTAAATATTGATAATTATTTGAAGATATCTTATATTGAAGATATCTTTTATGTATATATATAATGTAGGTATCTGAGTGGAATTTGTGCGGTTTGCCTAGCGACGAGTTGTCTTCGCAGAATGGTGCCCTAGTCAACAATGCTTTGCGGTATCCGCTACTCATCGATCCTCAAGGGCAAGGGAAATCATGGCTGAAGAACTCGGAGGCAAAGAATGACCTTCAGGTAACCTTTATAAATAGTGATCTTTATAATAAACGAACACAAAATTAATACTAATCCTGATAATTGATACTATGTTTATCAGTGTATTCTACTCGATAAGAATTGAAATAAGTCTGCTCAGTTAGAAATACAGTGTTCTCTAGTGGATATTTAATCAGTCTTTTATACATGAAAATCATTCATAATATGCTTATTGGCGCAAAAGTGCCTAATAATGCTGTTACAACATTATAAATATACTGTCCGGTTTAGAATATTCAGAAGCATCGTGGGTAAAATCGCACAATATTTTGTGTTAATCGGTTGCGATAAAAGATTGAGTATGTACAAGAAATCAAAACCTATTACCTTATTAGTATAAAATGCTCATCAACATTGTTACGATATCTACATGATGTTGCACTGTATTTAGAATATCGGACAACATCGGGGAATTACCATACAATATCTTGTTCTTATAGGGTGGCTGCTATGAATAAAAATCCTTTCAAAATGTATAAAATAACCTTATCTGATGTTTATTATGGAATGGAACAGAAACATTTCGAGAACTTTTCTTCTAATTTTCTACAGCTTTCCGATAACTCATAACTTTTGAAACTCCATCAATTCTGTGGCATACAGATGTGGATTAACATATGGAAGCATAGCGTCAAATATTTCTGATATAACTCATACTTTCATAATTTTTCATCCATTTTAAAAGTCATCAATCTTTTTCTGGACTGTCTATTGACTGGGTTAGCATTCACTTAAGTAAACGACAGTGCTTTGTTGCACCAACTGCTGCCTTAGAAAATTTACCCAAGCAGTATTAGAAGTGATATTTTATATCCTGTTACATCAGAGATTCCCAACTTTTGTTGAACTGGTGCCCCCTTTTCAAGGGAATATGAGCGTACATAATGCCTGGTGAAAACAAAATTAAATGTTAAAAAAATTACTAACAGATAGAAAATTGTTGGAATTGAAACGCTACAGAATTTCTTCTTCATTTGAATTTTTTTAGCTTACCTGTTATAAGGACAGACAGGGGTTTTGATGATACAAAGTAATTCATAATAAACTATTGCTTTCTTTATAAATAATTTGACAGTTTCAGAGAACAGTGAAAACGCGTACTTAATTATATTAAAAAGTATTTTTAATGACATTTAAAGGCATCGAATTTCTAACTTAACTAATGAGAAAGCTGGATTTGATGTATTTTAAGGATCTTGTTATTAAAGGCTCGATTTTACTTAAAAGCAATCGTAAGTCGCCGCGTTCAATGACATGAAGCCGATTTCTCTTTTTCGTTACCAATGTTTCTACAGCACTAAATTCAAGTTTTGCTAAATATGAAAATGGGGATGCTAACAGAAGTCGTTAAACAATCGACCATAATCCTGAATGCAGTTGCGAAATTGACTTCTGCAGCCAAAATTCTTGGTAGCCATTAAGAAAAAAGGGTTTGAATTTAATTTTTAATTATTCATTTGTTGTCAGTTCTATTACTTATTCTTCAAACTGAGATAATCCTGCTATGTTGGCATTAGAAAAATAATCCCAAACCCAGTCTGGTATGTCCATGTTTAAAATGTGCTGGAATCGTAGCTTGAAGTCACTGGGGACTATATTTGATTAATCTTCTCAGGCCCCTCCGTGCCATATCAACGCCCCATAATTTTGTCTGAGTCCTTTCTCGCCCCTCTGAAAGCTCAAACGCCCACAAGGGGGCGTTATCTTCCACGTTGGGAACCTATGTGTTATACGAAATGATCGCAAAACATTCGTCGATTTCACTGGGATTTTAGTGAGGATATAATATCACATTTTTTTGGTAATTTTACGATTTTGAGACAGGTATTAAAGATCATGAATTGTAAATGAAGATGGCCCACATATCCAGGATTTCTAAAGCAAAATACCAACGCTGTACTTTCAGTGACCAAAACTGATATAATTTTTACTACCATGTCCAGTGCCAAAGAATTCTTAGATTTGTATTGCATCGACAAAAATGAGAATATTCGAATGCAAAATAGTTCTGCTGGAAATATTGTTGAAAAAAGCGGATTCAAACACTTTTCAGTATAAAATTTTCAGTACATAAAACATATCAAATTTAAAGGGAATAAATTCGTACGTTAAATAAGAAATTTTAGCAACAGTATTAGTATTTATAAAACAATATTTAGTATATAAATAAAAGCGTTGCTTTGAAGAAAAATTCGGTATTTATTAACTAACGGAGAAAGATTGATAATTCTTTGGCGATAATTTCATTTGTGAAAATATGATATTCGTCCTGCCAAATTCGTATAAACAGCGTAAACACATGCTTCTTTTCTTCTCGTAAATTAGAAGTGTCTTTATACGGTTGCCACTTTTGTTTTAGTACCAAATTTGGTGAGCATTGGCTCTTTCACCGATGTACCGAAAATTCAATTGATTTTCAAATAACTGCATAATTTCTGTCTCTTCTCTACAGGTGACTTCTTTGAATCATAAATATTTCAGACAGCTCTTAGAAGAATGTCTGTCACTGGGTAAGCCATTACTCATCGAAGATGTCGGTGAAGAATTAGATCCGATTCTGGAGAATGTCTTAGAGAAAAACTACATGAAAAGTGGTTCAACTTTCAAGGTAAATAAGGACTTTGATTTTTCAGAAATATCTTGGAAATTATAAAGAGTTAGAAATGTGCAGATCTTTGTAATCTTTTCAAGAAATGAAGCAAAATAACACATTGATCGGTTGTAACGGCGCCCAAAAAATTGAAAGAAATTTTTTTGCTCAATTCGACGATTTCAATCGCCAAACTACATATGAGATTCACAAATTCAAAATTTTTCATAATAAATAATAATGTACTTGGGTATATGTTTATAATTTAGCGAAATTTCTCCTGGCCTCGTTTTGGTCACCATTAAAATCGAATTGTATCTCTGTTTGTGTCATATTGTCGACTATCTTATTAATAAATCACATTTATAAATCCCCAAAATATTTTGAAACATTGTCTATTATATATTGTTAATATACCAATTATAAGAAAAGAGGTAAGATGCCAGTTAGCATAGTATATTTCATACATGTTAGATGGCAATTAATTAAACACTTATTGCATGTACGAAAGTTTAATATGACAAGAAATGCATAATTATTATTCAAATGAAAATGTATGAATTTTTTCTCGCTCTAAATGTTGATACAGGTTTAAAAAGCTTGTGATAAACGTTGAGGTTTCAACCTCAAATCCTGTAGACTGCCTTATAATGGAAAAGTGGGGCCTCTGGGCGGAATGGGCGAAGTTTGTCGGGAGTTAAACTCCTCGACTGGCTAACTTAAGTGTGAAGGCCATTCCATTATGCCCAGTTAGAAAGGTCTTCAGGCATTGGAGCTTAGTCAGAATTCTACCTTTGGTGCTCCAGTCTTATGACACAGAAGCTACTCTTTTTCTCCATCTCCGAATAAGTCAACTACGTTCATTCTTGGTAATGGGCTTTTTAGGGTGTACAAATTCTTAGACTTGATTTAGCTTTATTGTTCTTGAAGATATGTGACAAAAAATGCTAAATTTTAGATCTTAATTGAAATTTTTAATACCATGTAACCATATACTACTATTACCTTAACTAAACTTCAAAATAATTGCTTTTAAATGAATATTTAATAGTGTCGTTATATTAGTAATTATCAAAATTGCTTATTAAGATTTTATTTAAATACTAAATTCTATATGTAGGTTATTTTACACCAATCTCTTGAAAGATGTATAATCGGCGAAATACTTTAAATAATATAATGCATTTTTAAAGAGAAGAAATAAATTACTTATCAAATCAATTTTATCAATCACTGACCTCATGATGCCCTTAACTGGTCATTTGGGAAGAGAAAAAGTGGTATCTGGAAAGTCACAGTCTTGCCATTATGAAGGAAAAAAAGTTCACAAAGATTTCTCGGATTTGACGCTAGAGGGGTGTAACGAATTGATCCAGTATCTGTTATCACAGCTGATAGAGGACGCCACGATATTGATTGAAATTGACATTCTGGTGACGTCACATGAAATTCGTTGTCAGAGTGTATCGCTTGTCGGCGAGATTGGACGGTGAATGTGGTGTGTAGGGTTATGCTGTAGAAAGCGAAAGGCATTGATGCCTGATGTTAAGGCCTTATCACACGGTGAAATTTCGTCAGCACTTTTCCGTTTCTGCCCTCAAAAACCGGTCAAGCAAGTTTTTTAATCGACAACTTTTTTTAACCAGCTTGAAAATGTTGTCAGAAATATTGTCCGCAAACGAAATTCAATCAATCATGTGAAACTTTGAAGTAACGTCACACAAGTGACGTCACTTTCCTTGTCGTTTGCTGACGGGAAGTGCCAAAGATATTTTGCCGTATGATAAGGCCTTTAGAATGTTATCTTATGGATTTAAATGATGGTTGCGGAAATGAAGTTAAAACCTCGTATATGAATTTCTTCTTGTTTTTATGTTTGTAAATGTTTTATGTTGGGTGTATTGTCCGAATGTGATGTTTTGAATTAAGAAATTTTCAAAGACAAATTTCGCCATATCGCTCATAAAAAAATTTGATGACATCACAGTGATTAAAATTATTTTCAGCAAATGCAGAGTCAGGGAGCAATCAAAAAAATAACTTATGAGATCAGACTGTAAATTATAAGAATGTGACGCTCTATCTACTTATTAATGGTGTATTATTTTATAAACATGACAATGTGAATTGTTCAACAGGTGATGTTGGGAGAGAAGGAGTGCGATGTGATCGAAGGATTCCGGCTGTTCATCACCACTAAACTCCCCAACCCCGCCTTTTCGCCGGAGATCAGCGCCATGACGTCCGTCATCGACTTCACAGTGACCGCCAAGGGACTCGAGGACCAGTTGCTGGGCAGGGTGATGCTGTCCGAGAAAGCGGTAAGGAAGAAAGAAAAACAATGTATTTCTCTCCTTAGTCATCCGTTGGGCTCTTTCACCTGCATAGTGGGTGTGTATGGCTTAGCAAATAATCAACAATGATCAGTCCTTTAGTAGAAGACACAACACAGACGACGTTTATTTAAAGGATAAAGACAGGACACTACAACAATGACAACTTGCAGCACATGGCAAATATTTACAGAAGACTACTATAACAGTCGCGATGAACACATAAGACAGACACATAGACATAAGTAGACAGTAATCCACAATAACAACAGTAGTCCACATGCAGAAATTACGTAGTGGCAATGTCCACAGCACGCAAAGCTTGGCCAGTATTCAGAAGGACAGAGAATCTTTGAGAGTTTCTGTCTACGTTGATGTAGGTCACTCCAAATGGCTGAAACTACACCTCTATCTCTTCTAGCTTTCACTACCAACCTCTCTACTTCACACAACGGGGCTACTTCTCAGTTCAGAACTGTTTCGTTCACGACGACGGCAGCAATAAGTTTCGACAGAATGCGGCACACAGAAATTCGGCACTATTCGGTATATATCCTGGCGAATGCTCCGTTCAGGACTCCTATCTATGATCAATTCAAGACCTCTCAATTCAGGTCTGCCAATGGACCACCACAATTCAGGATCGACACTTTCAATAGGCTTCGACAGAAGACACGACGACGGCACACAGCGATCCAGCAGTCCTCCGTTCAGGACTCCCCAGTTCTAGACATCTCAATTCATACCTACTCAATTCACCACCATTGCTCCAGCTAACGGTAACGATATGGTTGACGGAGCACCTAGCCCTTCAAGTTTGGGGCTTGATCTCCGGTAATGATGAATTAGAAAAGGCCTAACGTTCGGTAAATGGACATAACCATCTTCGAAGGAGCCTGATGGAGTGGAAGAGAGGGCCCAAGGCACGGATGGAGAAGAACTGGCATGAGCTGGAGAGATCTGAGTTGCAGGGAGGCAGTGAACCAATGGGAAGAGCAGGATTGTGAGGCATACTTATATCAGCCAATCAGCATAGAGGAAGCTGTCGAAGGTATCTTCTAGTCTAGGAGACGAATTTCTTGGGTACCGGAGCGAGGTAAACAGTGAGAAGTACCGGGGAGGTAGAGTGGGGCAGGATAGACTATTGTAGTTGTAGGGACGAATCAGGAGACTTCATTCTAGGAGTGCGTTGATGAGAATAAGCTTTCTTGCTTCTTTGTCGGGAGTATTCTTGAGTTTTTTAGCTATGTTGAATATACCTGGAAATTCTTTCAGGAGATTTTTAAGTTCTCTAAGGGCTTCAATTACTTCTCTAAATTCTTCTATTACAATTTGGGTGCTCTCAGTTGGTTTTTTGGAGGTTGAAAGGGTGGGAATTTCAGGCACGATGTGTCTTGTTTTCCTTGGCTCTGGATTTGAATTCTTTCTGGCAGCTTCTGCATACGATCTTTTTTGCGTGGGAGTTGGTTTAGTAGATGGAAATTTCTTACATCCCCTCCATGAGGCCAGATGTCCTGTATCAAGGCAGTTGATGCACTTCGGTTCTACAATTCTGTTCTTGATTTCACACTTCTGGGTTGGGTGTTTACCATCGCATTTAATGCAGCGCGGATTGCATCTGCAATTCCGCGCGCTATGGTGAAATCCGGCGCAATTAAAGCACATCGTTGCTTTATTCATTCTTCTGTAGGTTTCATTCTTTATCATCATATGGAGCAGGGTTTTCAGGTTGTATATATTTTGAAAATTACCAGTCTTTTTGAGTTCTATTAGGAAGATGGGGAAAAAGGTGTTGTTACGGAAGTTTCTGAGTTGTGAGATCCGGATTATATTGAAATTAAGTTCTTCTAATTCTTTTCTGATTTCCTCCTTTTCAGTGTTTCCAGGGAGTCCTTTAATTACTATTTTAATGGGGCGCTCAGCTGGATCCTCGGATAGAATATATTCTTGGTGCTTTGAGTCAAGAAGATTAATGATTTCAACTCTTGCTTCTTCACTTATGGGGGATATTCTGATGAGATCGTTGTGGTAGTTGTTCTCAGTCCCGGGGAATCTCCTACAGATCTCTTGGAGTATAAGATTATAATCCGTAGACATCTTTAAATTGATAGGGGGTATCTTTTTGGTAGTTGATTCTGGATGCTGCGAGAGGGCTTGAAATTTGTTATTGGTAGTTATTTCTTCAATTTCTTGGGAATTTTTTCTTTTTGCGATATGTCGTTTCTGGACTTCTTGAAAGGGCTGCTCAACATCCATCTGATCCTCAGCTGCTGCAAAGGGGTGGTTAGAACAATTTTTGAAGGGGCATGGGAGTAGATCGCATAATTCATCTTCAATCTCTTCAATTTGGGAATTAGTTTCTTTAATTTTTGACGTTTGATCGATGAATTCGACTGTACGCTCGGCATTGGAATCTTTCATTTTTTCAAGACCTTCTTGGAGTAATTTTGAATTACTTTGTAGTTGGTGAAGAGCTGCTTCTTTTTCTTGTATGTATCTACATAGGTTATAATTTCCATTATGTTCACGACAGTCTCTTTGGATGCAGGGCTTCGCATTTTTTATTTTTTCTTCATGTTGCGTTCTAAGTAATGCAAAATGGTCTATCTGTATAAGTGAATTTTGAAATACACCTTTACTTTCAGGATTTTTAGGATTGCCAATTTCTGCTGATTTTTTAATCATTTTTTGCATGAACTTGAGCTCTTTACAGTGCTCAGCGACATTCTGCGTAAACTCATTTTTCAAAGAGAAATTCGAATAAGTCCTAGCTTTGCTAGAATTACTGCATAGCGACAAGCTGCTAGCTTCCGAACGTCCGTCTCCTTCCATGGCTGGAGACGGAATGACCAAACCACCATTGCTCCAGCTTCAGATTACTGGCCTTATATAGCTCCGGTAGGCGGGGAAAAAACCTTCTGGACCAATCAGGATTATTCTGGATGTATCTCGGTTCCTAATGGATGGACCTGAAAAATTCTCGAAGTTTCGAGTATTATCCATTTTGTCGCTAAATGGACGGCCAATTTGGACGTCGAGCTCTGGGATCTCTGATGTGACATCCGGTCACCATTCAATACAGATAGATGTAAATCAGTCTTCTCTACGATGACATTATTAGAGCGAGAAAGCAAAATTACAGGCTCCTAATAGTATCATAATCACAAAATATTACTCGCAATTATAAATATATTGTGAAGCTATCATGACAATGCTTTTTGATACCTCATGATAACAATTTACCTTATATATAGTCAAATGATATAGGTTAATATTTTTCTGCAAAAGTACCGAGGGAATCGGGTAATTTACCACGTCGGGGCTTTCTCCAAGTGTATACAAATGCATTTATTATTCATCAAAAGATGAACAGAGTTCGTTAATGGAATGTTTACTATAATACATTGATTGGTCCAAAGTTTTCGACATGGTAATATGTTTGACAAGGTATTTTAACCATTATGTAACTTTATTAATGCTCTTTCCAAATACATATGAATGTACTATCATTCATTAAAAATTTTGCAATAAATCGAGTGCGATAATGGAATTACAGATTTGAGCAGCCTTCTATATGTTAATTCGTCAAAAGTTTTTGATATAATTTTATTGACAAGTTACTTTAACCTCTAGGTAATTAAGGCTTTTCCCAATGCTTATGAATACATTATTATTACTACTCAAAAGTTTTATTACGAATCGAATGCGTGAATGGAATTTTATTAAAGTACTGTTGTTCGCTGATTCGCTGGCAAGGTATTTGGTCACTAGGTAAACATCTCTAAGTTTATAAAAGTATTATTAATCATTAAACAATAAACACAGTTCAATAGTGAAATTATATATTTACAACTTCTTACTATAATATGTTGATCAACCAGAGCCTTGGTACATGATATACATATTTTTTCTTTTGGAAAATAAAACTTAAGGTAATAAAATTCTCCCACTTTTCTCTTAGAAGAAGAAAATAATTATATCTCACCTCTTACGAGAAATGCTTTCAGTCATAAATACTTCCTTCCCTTTGTAGGTATAGGTGCTTTGATATCTTCATTCATTTTCAATGCATTTTGAACAAGTTAGCAAAAAACAAACATTGAATCTGCCACCGAATAGGGCGTTGCAGTGCAAGAGACTTAGATGAATATATCCTCTAGAGACCGAAACTGTACAAACGTCACGTCTTTTTGATGTTTAATTCACTGTTAAAGTAATTTCTCACTTGAGTCTTACCTCTACAATAGTCAGATGAGATTTGACGGATTGAAAACGTTTTTGTGAAAAAGTTCTCAGCGTTCTTCTTTGGCTCAAATATCTCTTATCTTTGATCTCCCCCCTTTCTTTATTAAAGGCAATGGTCCATGAAATTAAAGATTTTGGAAACACCAAAAAATACTAGATATACAAAATAATAAACAAAAATAAATATTTGTTACTTTGATATTTGATCCACTATTTCACAAACACTATTTTTTTCTTGCTATTTCCTTTAAAATTCTATAACCCTAATAAGTTAGTGACTAAATATAGTTCAGGATGAATTCACCACTGTTTCTGTTTTGTCACCGTTAAGTGTAGAAATACTACTGGAATTTACTAATCTTATTCATAGCTATCGAAGCAGATTTATATGACTCTGATGAATGTCGTACATTTGAGTTCCCTTTATATCGGAACATATAAAGTAAATAATGACGAAAATTGAAAAGGGAATATTTAAATAAAAGAATATCTTGTCGGGAATATGGCAGATATTTATTTTTTTAATATGATTTTAAACTATCCGATTAATTGCTATGTTTTTATAGCAGGAGTTTTTAATCTTTATACAGTATTTATATCTCAACAGTTGTTTGATATTGATGCTTAAAGATTTTGCAAAAAAAATGTCTATTTTGATTTGATAAAAATCATTTTTTTGCGAAATTATGAATTTTTTTATAATTTTTTTAATGTTTGTAGAAGTTTTTTTCAAAAACCTCTTAAATTGTGTTTCTGAGTCTTTTTTTTTCGGGGGGGGAGGGATTTCTAATTTTTATATTTGTATTTGCTTACATTTTGATGGTATTTTACATGTTTAAATGCCATTTTATCACATTGTAATCTTTAATAAATTTTTCTTGTTTTAATTCTTCACGATGCGAAAAAAAAATTGAAAGTTTCGTGTTATTCATTTGTAGAATCACAATATTTAAAGAAGGGATAGAAATAGTTTATTTTTTAGTTCAGGAACTAGAAAATTAATTTCTTAAGCAGTTGGCAAAATTTTAAACAAATCTTTTGATAAACCTCTAATCTTTTTAGCAAAATATAGACCATACTTTTCAATTTTTAAAACATTTTTGCCACCTAACTGATATATTTTCAATCTTTTAAATGCGAATATTCAAAAATTTTAATTATTTTCGAACGTTTTTTTTAAAAAAAAAGTTGTGTCGAACGTTGACATCTTTTATAAACAGACGTAGATTAAATGGATGCTCTCAATTATTTCATATTGCTTGTTATATAACATTACAGTTGCTTTTTCTTTTATTATTTCAAAATATTTATTGCATGTAACAACTTTATTTTATGTGTGAAGGATTAACAAGTATAATAACTTGCTTTTAATGAAACTGAACGCTTCATTTTGATTTTTGTACATTGTACAATCGATTAAAACAATTGATAAAAAAGAAGGCGTATTAAGATACGTATGCATACCATTTCAGTTAACGGCTTATATATATATATATAATATATATTACTGCTGTATGAATAAAGCTGTTGTTGTTAATATGTTTTGTAAACTAAATGTATACTTAAATGTTTCTACTTAAAAAAATGACAAATTTCAAGTAGGTTTTTTTAAACATTGAAATTTATATTTATGAATTATATTTTTCCAGAAATATTTGGTGGTTATTCTATTTGGTGACAAATAGCAAATTTTAAAACGTACAGTTTTTTTTTATTTTAATTAGAATTTTATCTCATTTTTATATGATTCTTTTGCTTCAAATCGGATTTGCTAGTTTTAATCATTACTATTAAAATATTTTTTCACTGCTTTTATTTTCAATGTTACTAATATATTGATTAAACATACTTCTTCGTAATGTTTCCACCAGCTATTTCGAAAGTCATTGTAAAATAACTAATTTTACTCACTTTTTCTCAACTTCACTTTCTTTTCCAGGATTTAGAAAATGAAAGGGTGAAAGTTATCAGCGAAATTGTCGACAGCAAATATAACATTAAGCTACTAGAAGACAATTTATTGGATCATCTCACTAGTGCTCAGGTCACAACTATTCTTTATTTCTTAAATTCCAAGTATTTATTGCGTTGATATGGTTAAATTCCAATACATTTAAATTATAATTTAGAATAATTCATAATGGTGAAAGGCGATTTGCAATATCCTGCGTTTTCCGAACATTATTGTAGGTTATTTGGAATACATAATTGGCAGTATCATACACAATTTTGCATTAATATAATTTATTTCTTAAACACACACTTATTGCACATAAATTTCCATGTAATAAAAATAATAATATATTGGGTCATTTAACTGAAAATGATCAATAAAAATCGACACACATAATCATCATCTGTAGGTGAGAAATGAAAAAGACTATAATATTTTTTTTATAATTTGCAAGTTTTAGTTTATATTAGGTTGGTGCGTATGAAATGTCGGATTCTTAAGTGATTGTATAAAACTGCATATCTTTCTTCAAAAGCTGTTTATTCAATCAAAGTATGCTCCATTCGCTTCAATACACTTCTCCCAACGAGATTTTAAAGCGTAGATGCCTGTCTTAAAAAAATTTTGGTCTTTAGAATTAATAAACTCTGATATCGAGTTTTTTAGACTGTCTTCATTTTCATAGTGTTTGCCCCTTAAAAACAGCTCTAAATGCTTGAAAAAATGAAATTCGGTCGGCGAGAGATCCGGTGAATAGGGTGGATGCTGCAAAACTTCATATTCCAGTTCGTTCCAGCTTATTTCGCTCTGTCAGTGCGTGCGGTACCCACTTGTCCATCTTCTTAACCTTGCCAATCTCAGAAAGGTGTCTCAATATCGTTGTATGGTCAACTTTCATCCTGATAGCAAGTTCCCTCGTGGATACGGCTGGATCCGCTTCCACTAGAGCCTTCAGGTCATCATTCTTCACAGACGTTTTGGGTCTTCCGCGCGGCTCATTTTGCAGTGAAAAATCGCCAGTCCGAAATTTTTCGAACCAACGCTGCACTTTCCGATCGTTAACCGTATTCTCCCCAAACGCTTGGTTTATGTTGCGTGCAGCTTTTGCAGCACTATTACCAAGTTTGTACTCATATAAGAAAATGACGCGAATGTCGGCAGAATTCATATCGGCAATAAACTCAAAAGAAATAACAAAAGGGAAGACCTTCGAGAAAACCTATTTTGCTGAAATGAGTCTCTGGCAATGGACAATACGACTATGAATGAGGTTATGCCAAAGACAAAAGTAAAACGAAAACAGGGAGACAAACGTCCGCATGTAAAGAAAATCCGACATTTCATACGCACCAACCTAATAATTCTAAAACGCGAAACAAATTTTACAATTACAGCAATCTTATTATTATTTGGCAATAATTGTATAAAATAATATTAAGCGATTTAAAATAAAAACAGAAAAAAAATCTTTTCATAAAAATAAAATATATTCCGTCTATGTTTTTATATGGAGAGATTAAGAAAGTTTAATTAGAAGAGAACACATATAATCAGTTTTATTATTTAAAGCAAATAAATTCATGTTCATCCACTTCGCATACAATAACGTGTCTCAGACGTCCATCGAATTATTCAATTTTTCATTTTTAATCAGCAATGAAGTGAAAAGTATTAAATAATTTAAAATGAAAAAAGTCCCTTGAAACGTATTATTATTAAAGGAATTAAAGTAATAATCAATATTCCAATTAGGAAGCAATTAAATTCGCCATCTAATTAGGAAGTAAAGTAAATTCGTATGTCACGTGGTTATGGCTTCTAAAATGTTATTTTTAATATCTCAGTTAGTTGAATATTTGTGCTTAATGTTTTGTAGTAGTATAACATGTCAGATTCGAGTCTCAAGATAACTTAAATTTCACTTATATAAGTCGTTTCAAATTTCTAGCTATCGCATTTGAATTCTTCCAAATGTACATAGTTACAGAAAGTAAATAATGTTGCTAAGTTTGGTTCAAGATATGATAAAGATTTGTGCTTTAAATAATGAAATAATGAAACTATGGTTCCAAATTTTATTGATCGAGGTTTCTGCATTTAATAGTTATCACTTGAAGTCCAACTAAGAAAGAAATTCTCTGTGTAGGAATTTTGCTCAATACAAATTTGATAGATATTTGTAAGTTTCGTATGAAGATTCCATGGTTTTATTAATATAACTTAATGTATTTTTGAGCCACCGTGTGCACGAACAAATAGTCAAATAAATTTCCAAAAATACATTTTGTAATTAACCGGCTTGAAAATTCAAACGCTTAAGTTAGGATACATTATAGGTTACAAAGCTTTTTCTTAATATATAAGAAAATAAAGAGTTCGTATTAATGGCTTATAGTTCATTATGGCGTTTTCTAATCAGGAACACAAATATTCGAAAAGATCTATGTGGTTCAAATTACCTATCTGGTGGTTAGAATTAGAAGCTATGCTCACATAAAATACTGGTTTCGTGATAGAAAAACGAAAAGACATTCCGGTTCTTTCTCTATCGTAGACTTTTCTGCCATTGCCAATGTAAGTAGCATTGTAAAACGCACTTTTTAGGGTTCTCTGGTGGACAATGAAGGCTTGATAGGCGTCCTCCAAGACACCAAAGCGACCACTCTCCAGGTCTCGACGAAACTGGGCGTCGCAGCCACCACGCAGGCGAAGATCAACGAGGCCAGGGAGGAATTTCGGTCTGTCGCTGCTAGAGGTAGCATCCTCTACTTCCTCATAGTGGAAATGAGCGTCATCAACGACATGTACCAGACCTCCCTCAAGCAATTCCTGGGATTATTTGATATCTCCATTGCGAGGTTGGTGCAATTATTGCATTAAAACAAGTAGCAATATAAGGGGAATGTAATAACTGTACATTCCAGACTGCAATATTCAGAGTTTTTCCTCAAACTCTTACCAATGACGCGCATTTCTTGTATACAACCGAGCACCCCGCCACCACTGAACATAGCAGTATCAACAGCATTAAAATGACGTGCACTCTCCCCTTCCAGACTCTATTATGGCTTCCACCCTCGTGCAGCTGTTCTTCTACTCTTCATTTTGCATCCTTTTTAGGACAGACAGAATAGCCCCATGGTGGTTAGAAACATGACAGGGAATTTCAATGGCATTTTCCAAATAATTGATTGGTCAATGAGTCCTCATGCATTTTTACTTATGTAAGATCTTCCCTCTTGAAATTTTCATTTATCTGTCAATCTATGTGTGGCTTTTCTTTCCATTTTTTATTT
Source organism: Argiope trifasciata (assembly GCA_026543055.1). NCBI lineage: Eukaryota > Metazoa > Arthropoda > Arachnida > Araneae > Araneidae > Argiope > Argiope trifasciata. The sequence continues at coordinate 1,064,030 of JAPMOQ010016150.1, read as the reverse complement.
TTATTTTCTAGATCATTTGACATTTCTTTTGGTTAGAATTTAGTTGTAAAGCTCTGCGATTGGATATCTTCAGATTTTTAATTTCCAATCGATGATCCTAATGAGCATTTAAGGTCTTTAACGTAATATTAAGGCTTAAGGATACTACGGAAATGAAAACTTCATTAAGTTATTTTCACTGTGGCGAGTTTTATTAGGGCTGCAGATTTACAGTATCCCCTGCAATTATTTTAAAAGACCGTTTTTAATTTTAAATATCTTTGGTCTTTTTTTATATTTCGATTTCGATGAACAACGAACATAAAAAACAACAAAGGAAGATCGAAAATCAGTCGAGTAGAAGGAGACAAACAAGATTGGTTGCACGAAGATCAGACCCAGAGAGTTTCGAAATTCGCTCAGTACGTGAAAACGAAAGATTACTTACTTTGGGTTGAGTGGTAACTAGGCTGATCTGGATAAAGACCGAGCTTGAATCCTACCTCAAGTCCAATTAGTGATAGTATGGGAAATCCCCGATCAAAGCTAGAATTTGCTCTCATGATAGTTATTTGAAGCGATTTCGATATTTCTCAGATTGGAGATCGTATCCAGATTGGATCCAGGAGATCTCAGATTGCTACAGATATTTCTCGGATTGGAGATTGTATCATCCGGGGAGATCCATTGTATGCATGGTATATATTCCTTGACTGTTTTTGTAAGAGCGTCTGCTTTTTCGTTCCAGGCGATACCAGAGTGGCCAGGTACCCATAAAAGAAAGATTTTTTTCGGTTTAGATTGTTGCAGCTGAAAAAAAAAGCTTTGAAAGCTTGTAAATAACTTAAATCAAGAGATAATGTGTGATGGTAAAAATATATTTGAGGGTACCCCTTTGACGATTTTTGTTTGGCGTCATTCCTGTTCGCGTGGAACACAATGCAAACAGGAATGGCGACCAAAACATAATGAAATTTTAGTAAAACATCTAACCAAACTTGAAGAGAATTAAGAGGCCCCCTCAAATATAGGCTAACCCGAGGGATTTATTTTCTGCAGATCGGACTTGGACCCGGATGTCAAGAAGCGTATCCGCAACATCATCGAGTACCTGACTTACGAAGTGTACCGGTACGCTGTGAGAGGTTTCTACGAGTGTCATAGATTCCTATTCGTGCTGATGTTGGCGCTGAAACTGCAGCTCGAAAGTGGATCCATCTCCTACAACGAGTTCTTCACCTTCGTCAAAGGTTTTTATTCAATTTTATGTTTAGATAGTTTTTTAAAGTTCGGAAATATGTTTGCTTTGAACCTAATTGTTTTTATGTGTCTAAATATTATTTTGTATTATTTTGCACACTTGACCAGGAAGTCTTTAAATTTTATCTCCAATGATCAGATATTGGATTAGAAATATTGTTTATAAAGCAATTAACTATTACTGGAGCGTTGCTGCCACAGAAGAAATAATTTAATAAATATCATTTGAATTTGATACAGTTATCTTATTCAATTACGAATGATGGGAAGAATATTTATTTACTCATCGACAGTGAACGCATTCATTGAAATGGAAGGATATATAAAGGAGAAGCATAAATAGTATTAATTCTATTTTTATTATTCGACTCTACAAACAAATATTCATTTTTATTTATTAGATTTGTGTATTTTTTTAGAATTGTAATGTTTGGTGTTCTTTCAGAATTATAATGAAAGAAATTATTTATTGTATCTCGTGATTAGTTTAAGATTCGTTCAGAATTCTCAAGAATAATGTTAAAAAGTGTGATTAAAATATTCTCTAAAATTAAACATAGAAAATATATTTATACCATAAAATCTTTAATATAGTTGAAAAGTAATTTTTTGAAAATAAAGATGTTGCAAAATTATTTGTACTATAATATTTTACTAAGTTACTGAAAAAAGCGCTAAATTTTTATTAAATGTTTCAAATCTATAGGGTTGGTTCCCCTAAAACGTTCTAGCATACTCTCTAAGAAGGTTATTACTTCAGAGTAAAACTTAAATTGCACTTACGTTCGATAGCTACAAAATATTAACGTCTAGCTGGAATTTAGCATATTCACTGAATCTGTTGTCACCTAGGCAAATTAATTGGTGGTTAAACTATGTTTAATATATCTACATGGGCAATTAACCTTCAAACTTCAAACGCAATCTTCGTGGCGTCCTCTACCGCTAGCAAACAGTCTCCATAACAAACTCTCGTTCCCAGCCATAGATGTGAACATTGGAGAGATAAAAACGTTCGTCGCCCGCCATAATGTCTGGCGTGATAAATACCCTCTACCGGTAGCAAAAAGCGTCCATAACAAACGCTCGTTGCCCACCATAGATGTGAACATTGGAGCGATAAAAACGTTCGTCACCCGCCATAACGTCTGGCCGGATAAAAACGTTCGTCATTCACCAAAAACACTTGGTGCGATAACATCGTTCTTCTCACATACAACTCAATGGAGGGGGAGTAATGACCGAGCCAACATCACATATCACATATTAATAAAATGTATCCAAGTAAACACCTACTGCTTAAAAAATAATTGCTTGCCAAATATAGTTATTTTTTTTTTCAGGTGGAGCTTCTTTGGATCTAAATTCTGTGAAAGCCAAACCTTTCACTTGGATACCTGACGTCATATGGCTGAACATTGTGCAGCTCGGACGACAGCCAGCGTTCAAGTCACTCGTTGACGAGGTGCTGCTTTATTAAAAATTGTTAATACCAATTTTATAATTCAGCATAAAAATGAAAGATTTTTTAATAAAAAAAATTTTTTTTAGGTGTGCACTCGTGAAGCAGAGTGGAAAACGTGGTTCGATTCTGAAGACCCCGAGTCGAGCTCGTTTCCATGCGGTTATGATGCAAAACTAGATGCGTTTAGCATTCTTCTAATGATCCGAACTTGGTGTCCAGACCGAACTTTATCTCAGGCCAAAAAGTTCATTTCAGGTGATTATGTCGCAATAAAAATTGAGTCACTTAATAATTGAGAACTGGGTAAGAAATATGAAAAATATTCCGGAATTAAAAGAAAAAGAAATTCTATTTTAAATACGAAAATAATTGCGGAAGTATTTATGGGCGTTTTTATTTTCTTAAACTTGTGACATCTTATCCATTTCAACGACAATGTTCCGAAACCAAAATTCCAAAAAGCTCATTTCAGATTATTATGCTTTTATAAATTGATAATAGTCAAGAATTGGATAAAAAAAAGTGAAAAAATATATCGGAACAAAAACAAATTCTATTTTAAATAGAAAAAAACCACGGACAGATGAATTTTGTTAAACGTGGGCCATCTTACCCCTTTTTTTAAATGAAAATTTTCACAAACTTTATAAATGAAGCAGTATTTAAGCAGTTCTTAAATAGAATTTATGTTAAACAACTAATTATTAATGTTCATTCTGAAGTTGAATAAAGTTAATTATATTTAAATGTGTCGTTGTGAGTTTTCAATAGTTAATTAAATGACAATAAGGCTCTCACGTTTTTCTTAAATTCAGGACAAATTCTTTAGTAATTCATTTTTTTATTATAAATATATAGCAAAAGTTTAATTTGTATAGCAAAGTATCCCACAAGCGCTTTTTCTGTAGAGTGTTTTCAAAGATTTTTTTATCAGGCATGTTGTAATTTAAAGATAATAAGCATCCTACGCTAAATAGAAAATATTTTAAATCCTAGAATGGTTTCGAATGGCTTGAGAAAAATATTTAGTCTATGTTCTTGCATATTGAAAATTTGTTTGTGTTGTTGAAAACATGAAACATATTTTGTCGTAAAAAGTTATTTTTTGTGAACATTTTTCGAAGAAAATTAACTGTCTTAGTAATAAGATTAAATACAATATAATGATAATAATGTTTTATCAAATATTAAATAACGCATCTCTTTTTCTTATGAGAATTTTTAAAGACTGACTCATCTCTTTATATATAAAACGCTTGTGTGGACGCAAAATCGAGTTGAATTTTATAATCGCAGTTTGGTAACACTTCGACCTGACTCGGTAACATCAATACGCGGTTTGATAAGATTTCTAGCGAACGCGGTTGAAAATTAACGAAATTTTTTTTTACAATGAATATAAGTCGTGTCGCATCGATTCTAAAACGAAATCGTCGAAAAAGAGAAGACAGAGAGAAAGAAAATTCTCATGAATCATACATAAGATTCAGTTGTTCTAAAGGTTCAGTTTTTGAGCGTACTTTTTACCTTACATTTTTTATTTTCATTTTTTAAATCCTATTTTTCAATGAACCGAATTTGAATATAACTGCTTTCAAACAATATATTTTTTTTTGTAAATATCAATTTTTTTAAAACTCGGTTTCTGTGGTACAGTTCCCAAATTTGAAAAATTGTGAGGAAAGCACAATTTTTTAAAAATTTGTTTCTGTGGTTTATGTTCCTAAATGAGAAGTTATTTGTGTTAACAAAGAACTTTTCTAAAGTTCGATTTTCGAGTTTACATTTTGCTTCACATTTTTTAATGTCCTTCATTGTTTTATCACGTTTTGGAATAAACCATTTGAATATATCTTTTGCTAGACTACAGTGGTTTAACAGCTGGCGAGCGTGCTAAGCAATTAGAGAGGAACTGCATTGGCAGTTCCTGGGAGTTGGCGAGCATAAGCCAGTAGGGGACAGAGCCCCCTAGTTGTTTGAAAATTGAGAAACGCATGTTGAAAAATCGTGTGTTCTCTTAACTCCGGTACGTCTCAAATTTATCGTGTTATCAATCTTCGAATTACGTTATTCAACAATAAATCTTATAAACCTATATGCGTAATCAACACACATTTTTTGGCAGACTAACAAATTTGGCACGCAGTTTCTTCTTGAATATTAAGTGCTTCTATTTAAAGGTAAAGGGTAATTTTCAAAATTTTAATACGATTTTTAATTACAAATTAATTAAACGTTTATTGTCTTTCTATCATGTTATAAATTAACCAGTTTTAGGCTACTCTGCAGTTAAAAAGGAGTCTCCAAGTCTTAACATTTTTATTTCCAAACAATTTTTCTTTAAATATTAATGTCTTTTTTAATATTTAAGCATATTTTACAAAAAAAATGTTTTGGAAATCAGGATTTATAGTGAATTACTGTGATAGTAAATTCTTTTTTCAAGTTCTTTACCTCAGGCAAATCACTCTTTATTTTTTTTTTTTTTTTTGTATGGAAAACAACAGTATCAGTAACAGTAAACGTAACATAATCGTCAAAAAAAAATGAAATAAAATTTGAGATTTTGACAAATTTCTATTTTTCTGACCTCTTTGTGTTCGAAACACATAGTGTGATATTATTTCTGTATATTTTTCTGTGAACAAGATAACAACTATTTGAATTTGGTATATTGACTTCAAACCAAATTTACAGTTTGTCTCTTTTTCTTCGATCAAAATAATTAGTTGCATTAATGACCCGTTTTAAAGCAGTATTAAGGCTATTTTGAGACGTACCTCATTGTTTTGATCCACAAGGATGGCTCCTGATCTGGCGAGCACCCTCCCCAAGTTCCTACGTCACGCTACTGGGAGGGTGCTTGACCTCGACGGATTCTGCGAGCACTTGCCCTGCTTACCAGGTTTCTAATCTTAACTCTTCCAGTTCCGAAGTCAAGAATTTACCACCGCACCACCGCAGCCCCTCTTTTTGTTCGAATACAAATGAACTCAAAATTTGGCAAAATTTGAAGACTAAATAGACAAAGTTTGAAACACAAGTTTAGCATCTCAGGTAAATATTCTCATCAAATTTTGAATCAAATCTATCAAAGGGTTGAGTATTTATTGCTCTGTGATATACATGTAAATGGAATAACTCATAAACGCAATGATTAAAATTAATGAAATTCATCATGTGGTCTAATGACTATGATTATAGTTTGAGTAAAAATTTGGTTTCAATCTGTTGGGAAAAAGCACCCGAAAAGCACATTTATTCGATAGATTTATTAAAAATGCTACTTATTCTCTAAAATGCAATATTTAAGTACTAGTTTTTGGCAATACGAAAGAACTCAAACGCAGCCTGACCTAAAGTCCACAATTTTATGCGGAATGAAGTAGATAAGACTTTCATTGGTGAGTACGCTGGAACGTTTCAGGGAGACCACTATGGCTGGTTTTATTTAAAAATAACAATAAATGAATCGAGCCCTTAACATTATCATGCTACAAAGTTTCTGTCTAGATGATCGAAACTTCTTCGATGTTTTAAAAAAATATTTGATTGTGATGGAAAAACAATTATCTATTCTCAGCAGTTTGAAAACTCAGATTTGATACTTAATTAAATGTTACTAACTTGTCTCCCTCATCTACCTGTGATTGTAACATTGGTGGTGAGGAAAATATTGAACATGTGCTATGTTCCAAGTTTCCCGGAGCAAGACAGAACCTAAGATTGGCTCTCCAGACCATTAATATAAAATGGCCGCCTGATTTTCATCCACTTGTTTCCACCAAAGATACTCTTGAAAATGTTTGTAAATTTATTATTGACACCTATTAAATTTTCTTATTCTTAACTTGTATTTTCTTATTTTATTCTTACATTAATCCTTCGTAACTGTTAAATTTTCTTATTCCCTTTTGTTATGTGTTGAATACTTACTTCTGTAAGCCCCGTGTGATACTTTGTGGTGCACGGGGATTTTATAAATGCTTCTAAATGAATGCTAAAAAATTAATGACATTTAAAAATAAATTTTAAGAACGAACTCTAAAAATGAATTTTAAGAATGGATGCTAAAAATGAATGCTAAAAAAATTGAATGATATTTTCCCCTTATAAAGCACAATTATACATTTAAAACAATTGGGTAGATAAAACATAAATTTCGAATCATTGATTTTGTTTCGCAGTGTCCCTGGGTTCAAGGTTCGTTGAAGGAGTCCTATTGGATTACGAGGACCTGTGGTGGGAATCCGACAACAGAACGCCGCTCATATGTTTGTTATCCACAAGCGGCGATCCCAGCATGCAGGTGGAAATTTTAGCAAGGAAGAAAGATTTAGGTAAGATACGGAAAAGCATTAATAATCTCGAAAATAAAGATTTTAACCCTTCATTGCAGGATTTCTTGCTCATTTTTTTTCTGAAATAAACCCTGTAGATATTAGTCATGCTCTAGATTGAAGGAAAAATTATTTAAAAAACCATAGTATTAATATATAATCTATATAAATAAAAATGAATTCTTGACTGTACGTCTCTCATGCGGTGCTGTACCGCTCATCTCATTGCGATGAAACTTTGAATACTTATTACTTGCACTTATTTGTTTCTGCTGAAGATGGAAAAACAAAAAGAAAAATATCTTGCTAATCCTACAATCGTCTTGAAAGTATTTTTTTTAAAAAAAACATAATAAATATTATTCACGCTTCTCCTTTATATATCGCTCAATTTCAATGGATGTATTCATTTGCGATGCGAAAATAAATATTATTCCATCTATCATTCCTAATTAAACAAGACAGATATTTTAAATTTCAAACGATATTTCTAAGATTATTTCTTCTGCTTCAGCAACAAGCAGGGTACCAGCTAGTAATATATATATATATATATATATATATATATATATATATATATATATAAAATATAAATTAGCAATATAAGAGAAAACGAAACTAATAATGGAAACTGAACCAAATACTTCGAATTCGAACAAGAATAAAATTTAAATTTAAAAAGAATCCGGCTTGAAGACTTTCACAAGGGTCACCCTCAGGCAAGGATTCAAAATAAAGGATTTTTTCTGTGAGGCATCGGTGGACAATGGTCAAAAGTATGTGACACCTCATGACCCGAAAATCCCCCGGAAATTGAGGCCAAAGAGAAACATCAATTTAATAGCAAAGACACAAAACAACATTAAAATCATCATCAAATGAAGTAAGAATACATACAAAAATATATGAAATAAACTTACATAAGAATATACAACCAATAATTAAAAAAGGAAAGAACACACCAGCAACAGGCGAAGAAATTCCAACTATGCTATCCTATCCGCTAACCGTTATCCGATTTGATTACTGTGAAAAAAAAATTAATAAATGGAGGTTCTGAGCGCCATCTATTGATTTATTATCCGAAAGTCTATTTTATTTTTAAGCTAAAGAATTAATATTTAAGCATTTCCATTTTTAAATTTTAATGAAGTTATTTGTAGCTTTTATAAATGAAATAATGAAATTTTGTATTATAAATTGTTTTAATTTCAATTCTATTCATTTAATATAACCAAAATTATCTCTCTAACCTGTAAAAACAAGGAATTCTCGAAAAAGTAAAACCAGAA
>JAPMOQ010016150.1:1001532-1055594 GCA_026543055.1 Argiope trifasciata | reverse complement strand
ATATATTATCTATGTGTGTGTGTGTATATATATATGTCTGTGTGTATGTTATAATCTAAGTTTATGCAGTATCCAAGATTGAATTAGCATATAGAACAAGAATTAAAGTACTATAGAATTATAGCTAGCCTATGAACAAGAATTATAGAATCGTAGCTAGTATAAAATAATTTAAAAAACAATATGACGGAAATATCCATCATCATTCAATTTTCATGTTTAGCTGGTACAAAATTTTCAATTCTCCTCTTTTTTTAATTTTCTCCACTCATTATCGCTTTTATTAACAAAAAAATTTTGGGTTAGAAAAAATATTAAAGAAATCAAAGATTCCTTCCAACCACAACAAGCAAAGAGGTTATAAGTTAAAAACCACAATAAAGATTGTGACATTTGATTATTTTTTTGACGGCTTCATTACTTATAAAGCAATAGTCACGAAAAAAGTTAACAGCAACAATCCATTTACAGTACATCTGTTTTGAGAACAATATCTTTTGTTCACTAAATGTTACGATATAAATTTCAATCACTATGCAAAGAAGTGCTAATACAAAAATAATTATCATTAGGTCCACTCTAATTGTGTTGCATGGAACCTCAGTTCTCTGTGATTTCAAAAGTGCTTGAACTTTTCTATAAGTATTGCATCGACATGTAATTAAAAAATTATTAGTCGGAGATTATTAATATTCAATGAAATTATGATTATTATTAACTAAAATAGGAGGATTGTACTCTATGAATATTGAAAATCAAAAATAACTTTCAGAGCCTGAATTTGAAACAATCAAATTAATCATAAATATGTTTACAATGAAAATTATCGTTATAAATTTAATTCGAGAAACTCTACTGAAAATTGGAGCAAATCTAGAATGTTTTTCGTTTTCAGAACCTATCTAAAAATCAAACTATCTAACTATCAAAAAATAATTTCAAACGAACATATATCTTCAAAATAGAAAATAATCAAATCAGTATCCTCATTGATTAATGTGACTACAAAATTTAATATTTACACTAGGAGAAGTTGGTAAAAGTTTCTATCACATCAATTACTGATGTAATAGGAACTGATTATTAAAGAATAATTTCAAATGAACGTATATCTTCAAAATAGAAAATCATCAAAGAAGTATTCTCAGTGATTAATGTGACTACAATTTTTTAAATTACACTAGGAGGAATTGCTAAAATTTCCTATTACACCAATAATTTTTTTCTCTACAATAGAATACAGTTCCGTCTCCATGGGACAAGGGCAGGAAGTCCCCGCCCGACGGATGCTGACAAAGATGTGCCGGACAGGAGGCTGGGTGATGCTCCAGAACTTGCACCTCAGCCTGGACTTCTGCTACGAGGTCCTGGAAGCCCTGTCGGAAGAGAACGACATCCACGAGAGTTTCAGACTTTGGATCACCACGGAAGTACACCACCAATTCCCGATTAGCCTCCTGCAAGTAGGTAGCTTCAGTCGCTTGTCCTTCGTTTGGTATTTATACATTGTGATTGTTAGACATTTGTCAAATCCATGTAGAAGATATTTGGATCTGAATCGTTTGAATCAGTCCTTGTATTGTTTTTCCACTTCCAATCCATCATCTCAAGAAACAACCCATAAACAGGATTCGAACTCGACTTTTCAAAGTTGGGTTATTTGTTTTTGGCAGTGTTTACTGTGCAAATTTGGTGAGCTCGAATCGTATAAATACGTGTACGTTAAAGATCTTGAGAGAGAGCAGTGAAGATATATCGGACTATGTGGTTGACCTGCTGTACATTCAATTTAAGATGATTTACCAAGTTTTATATTGAAACATTGGAGTTCGAATCTGTTTTAAAGGTTGTTCTTCAAAGTTTTGTGATGTTAACATGTTGAGCTTTATTTAAAATTCAACCTATTATTAATATTTTTTTGCTCCAATAACGAGCTAATGAACTTTTACTTTAATAAATACGGTTTTTATGAATACTACTCTCCTCATTGTGCTTCCTCAACAATAAATTCTTCTGCCAAGTTTTGCTAACTTTCGGGTCAGTTTAACCGGAATGATAGCAGTGATTATAAAATATCTAAGAAAAATGTTAAGGAATGTAATATGCATGAAATAGCAAATTTGAGGGGAACAAAACTCGTAAGTGATGGAATTAAACAATAAGTAATTAATGAAGCGTAACGGAGCAAGCATTTTAACAAACTCAATTATCAATTCGACGGGGAAATTTTTATTAATTCCATGATTTTAAGCGTTATTAAGTATGTAATAGTCGTTTTTTTTCACTCATATCAGCTTGTTGATCTGTTTATAGAATTTTTGTTATGATTGCGGATGGATTTTGATCAATGATGCTCCGTCTCTATTTATCTATAAATACTGTAGCGCAAAATCAAAAGGAAATAAATAAATAAAATTTATTATATAGTCTGTAACAAATTAAACTTAAATATTACAAAATTTATTATAGATCCACATTGCAAACTTTTCACATTTTTTTAGTGAAATTCCAAGAACGTCCGTTCAAAGGCAAAATGAAAGAAAGAAAATCTGTACATGACTAAATTAATAAACAATAAATATGATGAAAAAATGTTGCATCAGAATTTGCTATCAGAATTGTTGATTTGAGTCGAAATTTGAACGCAATCTATCAAAGACTGACTATTAGTCTTCCTGTTTATTCTAAGATCAACATAGATACATATCAACTTAATAACTCAAAAAAGGCGTAGTAGAGAAATGAAATTTCACAAGAAGTCTTAATACAAAAATTGTGACTTTGTATCAAATTTTTGGATTCAATAATTATCTTTGCCTATATAAAATATTCCAAATGCATATATGATTCTCTTCCATACAATTTGGAACATTACACAAAATTATCCATATATTGTAAGTGTACCATTAGCTAAAGAAAATTCAGATATCGACCATTAGAGGATTATAATAAACTTTCGAAAGTTTATCCAAACTAAAATAAAAATCCAGACTGCGTTAGAGAAGATAAAAGAAAACACTTCCAGTAACAAATGGTAGTGTGGTAACAAGTATTTTATTAAACTTCCGTACATCATGCATTTTTGCTGTACATGGAACAACTCCGTGCTGATGTGAACCGTAAGAAACCTTGAGATAATAATACTTTGGGCTGGAATCACTTTGAAACACCAGGGAATTTAAGTAAATGTATCAAGAATTGCGGTAATCCACCGCCATTTCTGGTTGATTGGGTTCATATTTGATTGAATGATCTCATGATTATTATTAGTAGTAGTATTTTGCATTTACAGATTACCCTTTGGTAACGCTGCCGAGCGTTTCAATTCCGATTTCTATCAGGAAAAATAAATAAGGCAAAGACTGATCTTTCCATTAGTAAATGTGAACTAATATAATTGGCAAGGCATCAAATTTAATTTTTTAACAACATTTGTTTTCAAATAGGACGACACATAACAGACAAGAACAATTAAATAAAATTAATACAGGAACATCATCATCCTATTCTTAACATCAAGTCTCTTCCCTCCTTCAATTTCACCGTTTTCCCTTCAATTCGTTTGCTGATTCTCACCATCCACAGCACCCTCACATTCTTCATTTGTAAATATTTAACATGTTGGGGGACAATACGCCCTCAGGCATCAAGCTCATGAAAATGATTCGACACAACGCTTTACTGCGTTACTGGCTTAATCCGTTCTGGTATATCACATAGTTTTATAATTATGTTTTGTGACTTTATGCCTGTAGGTAATGTATGAAATTTAGTAGTGTCTCATCGGGCACTGCCACCGTGGTTGCACTGTCCATCCACGTGTTAAATGCGTACATCTATATATAAAAGGGTTGTTTTTGCAGCTTTCAATTAAATTCACCAACGAGCCGCCCCAAGGGATCAAAGCCAGTCTGAAGAGGACTTACGCCGGCCTGCCAGATGACATCCTGGAATACAGCAACGCTCCCCAGTGGCAGCCCCTGCTCTTCGGCATCGCCTTCCTCAACACCATTGTGCAGGAGAGGAGGAAATTTGGTCCCCTCGGATGGAACATTCCGTACGAGTTCAACCAGGCGGACTTTCTGGCATCGATGAAGTTCCTGCAGAAGCACCTCGATGACATGGACATGAAGAAGGTGAAGTGCATCGTTTCGATAGCAGTATGCTTTTCAAAAGATTTTGCTTGCTTTTTATGCGATTAGTTTTCTATCGAAGCATTTTTTTAAAAAAATTTCTATATATGAAAAGATATTGTCCCACAATTCATTCATCTAGAATGTCACGGAGCAAAATATTGAAAGGGAAAATTATTTTTGTGGTATCTATTTGAATTCACAGCTTGTATAAATCATAAAGTACCAATGGGAGTGGTTTTCCCAAAATTTTTCTCATACTCTCTAAAAACTTGTCATATCAGAGTATGTATGCCTTGTATAGCTTTCGAGTACAATAATTACAAAATATTAAGATTGGACTTGAATTTACCATTTTTACTGAATCTATCTTACCATCTTTGGCATGATTTTTGGCGATTAATTACTAGAATGTAGTTAATAGTACTTGAAAATAGAATTTGTGATTTAGACATATTTTTCTCAACCGATTGAAACAAATTGACACAAACCTACAATTGTAGCCATAAAATTCCTTACTAAATTTAATTTATTTAAATCTTTTTTGAATTATTGCGTTTAGATGTTTCTGAAAGCATGTACCCACTGACAATCAGATACTTGTTGGATTTGTCGCAAAATTTCACAATTGTCTTCTCTATAGATGATAAATCTGCGTACTGGATTCTGATCCATATAGCTCTCTTCTTTTTATAATTATCCTGTTAACTTACAGTCGAACTTTCTGTGGACATTTCGCTCGAAATTCGATTGAAATCCTGCAAATTTTATTTAAAGGCTGTTAATTTTCCAAAGAGGTCCTTTTTCGAATTTGGGAAGGATTTGAACGTGCGTCTCGTCAATATCTCAAGTTCGAATTTTTTGACAATTACTGTATTTTCACTATTGCTACGTATACAAAAAAGTGAAATCAATTATTTCAGGATTTTATACATCAACTATTTTCTAAACTGGTTTCTAAAATTAACATATCTAAAATTTTGTAAATATGTTAAGGCTGTTAATTTTTCTTCTCTATTTGGATTCCGTTACTTTTTATTGCAGTTGCTATACTTTAAAGTTAAATATAAGTTTTAATATTATATGTTTACTATCTGATTGCATTTAAATAAGCATTTCTTTATATATATTATATTATAATCAGAAATAACCGGTAAAGACTGCCTTTCTTCGAAAATTAGAGCCTTCCATACCGTTGTTCCAAAGAACTTACTAGAATTTATTTACAGGATACGTTTCATTGCTTGATTTTTCATTGAGCATTTCACATTTATTTCATTCAAATATAAAACAATATCCTTCATTTTCTATAAATTCCTATTAGAAAACTCATTTATCAACATAGTTTTTTTTCTGGAATAATTTCATAAAATCCCACAAGCTGAATTTTCGGTAACAATTTCTTTTTTATTTTCAATTTCTCATGTCTTGTAATTCTTTTTCTTATCTTATTCCTTTTAAATAAAACCTTCTTGTTGATGTAGACCGCTCTTAGAACGCTGCTGTCTATTTATCTTCAACCATGATTTCTTCCTCCAAATCACGACCTCTTGTAGGTTTGGTTACATTAAATTTCCACGCTGATTTAGTTATATTCTTAATATCGATTTATTTGATATTACAAGGCCCTATTTATTGAATATTGAAAATTTTAGTTAGCCGTAGTCAATTCTGTAACTATTCTTCTTTCTTGGACTTGTATTGCCTCTTTCTCATTCCCAGAAGATGAACAAAATGACCAAATGTATTTCGTGTTAATTATTCATGTTATATTTTTTCAATTTTTATCATGCTTTATTTTTCTTTCACAACATTAGATGCTCATTAATCTAATCTGAATTGATTTAAAGCTTTCATCAATGATGTAAATATTTTTTCGAATTTGGATTCTGTACTTTTCAGTGCAAATTTTTACTTAAAATAATTTTTTCATGGTCCATAATTTCGTTTAACACCTCGCAGGGTCCGTGTTATCGCACCATCCGTTTCATGCTTGCCGAAGTGATGTACGGGGGTCGAGTGACGGACGACTACGACAAGCGACTCCTCTGCACCTATATGAACGAGTGGTTCAACGAGAAGATCCTGCACCACAACTTCGAATTCTACTCGGGATACAGGCTGCCCCTCTGCAACAGTCTCAAGCAGTGCTTGGACGGCATCAGGAAAATACCGGACGATGACTGCCCGATGGTTTTTGGACTGCATGCCAACGCGGACATTACGTGAGTCTGGTCTTTTTTTTTTTTTTAACTGCAGGACAGAATTGTGGAAATCGATTTTGTAGTTAATAGGGGTGATTAATATTGTATCAGTTTGGTATCAAGTACATGATATCAGTTTTTGACTCAATTGATAACTTCTTATTGTATGCCAACGCGGATATCACGTGAGTCGGATCTTTTTTTTTTTTAATTGCAGGATAAAATTGAGGAAATAATTTTTTTGGTTTATAGGGTTGAATGGTATTGTACTAGTTTGATACTTGTCAGGTACGCAGAAGTTGTACAATCGCGCAAAACTTACACAGATTAAGGGTACTGTGTATAATACCAGTTTTTGTTTTCCTCAATTGATAATCAGCTTGACCTTATTCATTTTCAATCAGTCGTTGCTATATCAATCTGATCTAACGTTTTGGGTCAGTATAACCTTATATCGCGTCCTACAATTGCTATTATCAGGTGTTATGTTTTTTAACCCTTTCAATCCTATGTCCAGTCTGACTGCTAATGTGCAAAATCCATTCTTTTCGCATTCTTGTTGGATAATAATTATTATATAAGTCATATAAACGCAAACTATTCCACATTAATGTTTAGAAATCATAATAACTATTTCTGTGATTTCTGAACACTAAAAGAAATCTTTATACTACCATATGTTTAATAATGCACAACATTACTTTCCGGAGTGCAAAAGGTTAATTACATATACATTTCGTTTTTCATCCAGTATATTACTTTACTCCATATAACAGTTTACACACCATTAAAGAATCGTCGTCTTCTTAAATACTATCTACATGAACAAAGACTTACCTTTCTTCTTCTTCTCATTCATCTATCAATCACTGTCCAAAGCCATAGCCGGTGGTACTTCACTATCTCTTTCTGGTGATAAAATCCCAATTTCGAAGCATGTCAAAGTATGATTTCAAGTGCAAAAACTCGCATCCACCGAGAATGAAATATGTTTCCAATGGGAAATAATAGGCCACAGGATGTATCATGTACAAAAAGCATTACGTAAAATCCAGTAACAGCATGAAGTTATGCCTGATATAGGAAAACAGGGACAACCCAACTCTAAACGTTAAACATGTGTAGATATGTGTTAAAAGTCATGTATCTTATATTAGCCTAATAAATATCCAAAATAGATACTGGGTTTTCAATCTAACTAACGGGAGTGGTCAACTGAAAAGTTTCTTCCATACTTACGTATAAAAGTGAATTTGCGTTTTTGACACTTGTTTCCAATCGATTAAAACCAAATTTTGACACTGAATTTCAGTTGCTGTTACAAAATGTCATACCAAATTGATAAATTTGTAAGTTTTTTAAGTTGTATTTTTGATTTTACTTACATGCGTCTGAACGCATAGGCAGACGTTTAACCCTTTGCAGTATTTAGCTCAAAATTTCACAAATACTTACACTATAGATGCTAAATCTTTGTGCCGAATTTTATTTGTCTAACTTACTTCTTTTTCTAATTATCGTACCAACTTATAGTCGAACTGTCGGACTTCTTCTGAAGACTTCTTAAAATTTGATAGAAAACTATAAATTTGGGGTAAAGACCGTAGATCAAATTTTATACATCTAATTCTAGTCGCTTTTCAGATATCTTTGTCACATACAGACAGACAGATATGCCCGAAAAATGAGTTTTTTGGACTCAGAGAGGTGTGAAATTTAAAGATTCATCAAAATCTCGAGTTCGAATTTTTTCACAATTGTATTTTTCCTATTCGTATATGAGAAGGCAAAAATGATTTACTAGTTTCATTTTTTTTTTTTTTTTTTTTTTTTTTTTTTTTTTTAGTTTTCCAAAACATATTCAACCTTTAAATAACGGGAATATCTGACTTTATTTTCAAAGAAAATTGTAAAATACAAATTCAAATAATTTTGAAATGTCTCTGTATAATTTTGGTAATAAGATTTGACACCTGAAAAGATGGATGCATTTAGATTATAAATCAAGTTAAAAGATTCTGTCTAATTCTCATTTGTGTGAAGCATTTAAGCGGAACGAAACAGCTGTCTGTCAATAACGAAGTGGCGGAAATTTCCGGGGTGAATGTTCCTGAATACAAAATTGGTGACCTCATTACCATCGTTAATGTATCTTTAACATTCATTATTTAAAAAAGTTATTTTTTTCCTTTGTGTTTAAAAGTATCTGAGCATGCTTAGAACAATTGTAAACGTTAAACGAAATAGATTTATAATCCATCAGCTGTAGCAAAATAATAATATTAGTTGAGATATTTATATTTCTAAATAGTTTACAGCAATAATTAACTAAATTAGTTATAAGAGTCTAACAATGAAATTTTAGGGTAAGTCGTAGAACTGATAATGATTTTCATCTAATGATGATTTTCATTTCAACGTTTTCTTCACATATAGTCAATTTAATGACTACTTATGAATAGGAATAAATTACTATATCGAAACCAAAGTTATAATATATACTGCATACAAAAATGAAATACCAGTATAAATGCATAAATGAATGGCATGTATAAATAAAAAAATTTAAACAAGTATGAATTAAAAAATGGAATGCCGCTTTAAAAGTAAATGCATATGAATAATATAGAAAATGTTCTTAATTTTAATATTCCATTTTTTTAATTCAAAAATGTGTTGAAAGGTTGCCAAAATTTTGCGGAATTCTTAAAAGCCTGAAAACCATTGCAGTATATCATTGAAAACAGTTCTTTTTTTATTTCAAAAAAGTTCGTGCATAATGAAATAGGAATATTATAGGAATTAACTGAAGAAACAATAGCAAAGAAAACTTTTGATTCTTTTTTTTTTCTTCTTAAATTTTGTCATTAATTTTGAAATGTTGACTTTCTAATCTTCTCAAAAAATATTAGAAAATATTCTTATTGAAATTCGTATTTTTCACTTGGATGTAGTTTTCGATTACCATCTATGCATAAATTTTCAATATGCACATAATTATAAAATTAAAAACATCACAAATGTAGTTTTTTGGTTTAGAAACTTGAAAACAAAACTCGTTATGATTATTTAACATGAAGTTTTACATTAAATTAAAAATAATTATTCATAAATGCTAATTTACTATAGAAATGATAATTTCTTAAATATTTTCTTTAATCTATATCTATACTTATAATAAAGCTCAATGTGTGTGTGTGTGTGCGTGCGTGTGTGTGTGTGTGTTGGCGCTCTACAGGCCAGACCGTTGGACCTACAGCTACCAAATTTGGTACATGTATACCTTGGAGGTCGGGAATGTGCCCCTCGGAGCCCTTTTTTTGAATTTTTAATTAGAATTTGAATTAATTAAAATTTAAGCGAAATTTCGACGTTTTTCCGCTATAACTTTCGAAATTATTATCGGAAAAACATGATTTTAACATCAATTTAAAGATTAAAAAATTAGCTTTCTATTGGTATCAGTGTTTTAATGTATAACTCAAGCTTCTATTTTTAACGAATTTTAAAAGAAATATTTTAACCATGTTTTTTTAGCACGTGACTGTATAAAATAAAATAAAACAATGCCGGAAGTTCAAATGAAAAAACAACAACTATCATCTTACTTAATAAAAGCAAGTGTAATGTGTCTGTCTGCCTGTCTGTCCATTTGTCTGACCGAGCTCTCCAGCCAAATCTATCGCACGCAGGGACCTGGAATTTTTTACACGGAAGCACAAAGGGGCTGGCCACCAGACCTCGAAGCCCGATTTTCGATTTTTGAATTAGAAAAATTAAAAAAAAATTATTTATAAAACTTCTTCTCGAGATCGCTGCTCGCCGATAGCTGATTCTGACGTCATAGTTTCTCTACGGACAGAATCCGCTGTTTGACGTCATAAATTCGTTTTTCATTTTCGGGAATGGTTTTTACTGTAGCAAATTGGCAACAGTCGTGCAAGTATACAGCGTTTGCTGCGTTTGCTTCATGATTGCGTTGCTACTATTGTGATTTGTTGCTATCATGTATTTTCAACTCATTAAATCGATTTATAACAATTCATCTCTTTTTTGTAGCTTTAGTTTGCTGTTTTGATGACACATTAATTTTTTTTTCAGAATTGCATTTTTTATAAAGTTTTTGTTTCTTAATTTGCATGATTGTGTTGCTATTATTGTGATTTGTTGCTATCATTTATTTTCAACTTATTAAATCGATTTATAACAATTCATTTGTTTTTTGTAGCTTTAGTTTGCTGTTTTGATGACACATTAATTTTTTTTTTTCAGAATTGCATTTTTTATAAAATTTTTGTTCTTCAGTTTTTGTTTCTTAATTAGCATTTTTTTATAAACTTTTTGTTCTTCCGTTTTTGTTTCTTAATTAATATTAATCACGGTTTTTTTGACTCACTGATATTATTTGTTTTCAAATAACGTTCGATTGTAACAATTGATTTCTTTATTCTAGCGTTAGTTTGCTGTTTTGACGATACATTAAATCGATTAATTACAATTCATTTCTTTTTTGTAGCTTTAGTTTGCTGTTTTCATGACACATTAATTTCTTTTTTTTTTTCAGAATTGCACTTTATAAACTTTTTGTTTCTTAATTAATATTAATCATGGTTTTTTGACTCACTGATCGTGTTGCTATTATTTATTTTCAAATAACGTTCGATTATAACAATTGATTTCTTTATTGTAGCGTTTTCTTCAGTTTTTGTAATCATTCTTCTGTTGGTTGCTTAACTTTTGCTTTTCAGATTTTAGAAGAAATATGCCGCAGCCCCCTCGAAAAAAGAAATGTTTGGAAAATAAAAAGCGACAAGAGAGAGAAAGAAGTCGAAGAAGGAGACAAGAAGAAACCACCCCAGAAAGAGAATCAAGACAACGACAGGATGCAGAAAGAAGTCAAAGAAGGAGACAAGAAGAAACCACCCCAGAAAGAGAAGCAAGACTGCGACAGGAGAGAGAAAGAAGTCGAAGAAGGAGAGAAGAAGAAAATACCCCAGAAAGAAACTCAAGACAGCAACAGGTGAGAGAAATTAATCAAAGAAGAAGAGAAGAAGAAAACACCCCAGAAAGAACTCAAGACTGCAGAGAGTTACAACTGCAACAACTACTGCTCGAATGCGTCTCTGGTGGCATTTTGAAAATGCGGCATTCGATTATGAACCATCATCTGATTATGCTTCTCATCCTTCGTGTCTCATCGGCTCAATGTCGCAAACTTGCCAACACTGTGAGGCGAAGAAATGGAAAGGTGAAGCCCCAGGTATGTGCTGCAGTGGAGGAAAAGTTCGATTATCACCGTTAATAGATCCTCCTGAGCCCCTACGCACTTTCCTCATTGGCCAGTCTTCACAGGACAAACACTTTCAAGCTAATATCAGACGCTACAATTCCTGTTTCCAAATGACCTCTTTCGGCACAACAAAAGAAATTAGAGAGCCTGGATACATGCCAACATTTAAAGTTCAGGGTCAAGTTTATCATCGCATTGGCAGTCTACAGCCCCTACGAAATGAAGAGCCCAAATTTATGCAAGTTTATTTCGTTGCCAACAGAACAGAACAGGCGCAGAAACGTTGTAGGAATGTTCCAGAAACCAGAGAGGACATAGTACTTCAGTTGCAAGATATGCTTCATCATGAAAACTCCTACGTCCAAAGCTTCAAATCGGCCATGGAAAAGATCAGTCCTGAATTAAAACTCCTTATTTTAGCCGACAAAACCCCACGCGGTGAGCATGAAAGGCGGTTCAACGCTCCGACATCATCAGAAGTGGCTGTAATAATGGTTGGAGAACAGCATGGAGCAAGAGACATAGTTTTAGAAGAAAGGAGTGGCACCATCAGAAGAATTGCCGATACCCACAGGTCTTACGATGCACTACAGTACCCACTTCTCTTTTGGCAGGGGGAAGATGGTTATCATTTTGATTTGCGCCAAACAAATCCAACTACGGGAATGCCACAAACAAAGAAGATTTCTGCAATGGACTTTTACGCTTACAGGATCATGATGCGCTCTTCAACATTCAACATTTTACTGCGAAGCAAAGACCTGTTTCATCAGTTTATTGTGGACATGTATGCCAAGATTGAATCCGAAAGGCTGCGATACATTCGATTGAACCAGAAGACGTTGAGAGTGGAACAATATGCCCATTTGAGGGATGCCGTTATGAATGATGGAAATGTTGCTGACATGGGACAGTTAGTTATTTTACCGTCCAGCTTTACAGGGGGGCCCAGGTACATGCACGAAAGGACCCAAGATGCGATGACCTATGTGCGAAACTACGGTAAACCGGACCTTTTCATCACCTTCACCTGCAACCCCAACTGGAAAGAGATACAAGAAGAACTTTTCGATGGACAAAAGCCCCAGTATCGCCATGATTTGTTGGCAAGAGTCTTTCATCTCAAGCAAAAGGCACTCATCAGTCTTATCACAAAGGCGAAGATTTTTGGTGATACTCGATGTTACATGTACACGATAGAGTGGCAGAAGAGTGGACTTCCTCACGCCCACATTCTGGTTTGGCTGAAAGACACCTTGCACGTCCATAGGGTCGAGGATTTCATCAGCGCAGAAATCCCGGATCCAGAAGAAGACCCAGACCTCTTTACCACGGTCACGAAACAAATGGTGCATGGCCCCTGCGGACGCATAAATCCCCGCTCTGTTTGTATGAAGGATGGAGTCTGCACGAAGCGATACCCTCGCCAGTTCTTGAAAGAGACGCAGACGGGACAAGACGGATATCCACTGTATCGTCGTAGAAGCCCTGCAGATGGAGGTTTTACAGCAAGCATCAATCTACGAGGATCAGAAGTTTCGGTGGACAATGCCTGGATTGTTCCTTACTGTCCACTGCTATCCAAAATTTTTAACGCACATATCAACGTTGAGTACTGCAATTCTGTCAAGTCCATAAAGTATGTATGCAAGTATGTCAATAAAGGATCCGACATGGCTGTATTTGATGTCACCAGTGGAGCCAATGAACTGAATGAAATTCATCAATATGAGATGGGAAGATACATTAGCAGCAGTGAAGCAGTGTGGAGAATACTCAACTTTCCAATCCACGAACGTCATCCCACAGTCGTTCATCTAAGCGTCCACCTTGAAAATGGCCAGAGAGTGTACTTCACTGAAGAAAATGCTGCTGAACGGGTCCAGGCACCCCAGGAAACAACGCTCACATCTTTCTTCAAGCTGTGCACCCAAGATAACTTTGCTCGCAATTTACTTTACAACCAAATTCCAAAGTACTACACATGGAACAGCAGGAACAAGAGTTGGAACTGCCGTAAACAAGGACAAATTGTTCCAGAAGAAACAGGAATCAGGTCTACTGATGCCCTTGGCCGTGTCTACACCGTCTATCCCAATAACTCCGAATGCTTCCATCTTCGCCTATTACTACATGAAGTTAGAGGCCCAACATCATTCACGGATTTGAGAACCGTTCAAGGAAGAGTCTGCTACACTTTCAAAGAGGCCTGCCAACTTCAAGGACTTCTGGAGAATGACGAACACTGGAACACGGCGTTAGAAGAAGCAGCTGCATCTCGATCACCCAAGATGATGCGTAATCTGTTTGCTGTAATGCTTCAAACGTGCTCCATGTCGGGCCCTGAACAGTTATGGATGAACTACAGGGAGAACCTGTCTGAAGACATACTACATCAAGCAAGGATCCAGCAGCAGAATATGGACCTGGACTACAATGACGACATCTTTAACAGAGCCCTAATCTACATTGAGAACAAGATAATATCTCTAGGAGGATTGAACCTGAAAAGCTTTGGACTTCCCCAACCTAACAGAAACAGCGATTCTGCCCTTTCCAGTGAAGTAATTAGAGAACGAAGTTATAACATGGATGTGCTCGCAGCTTATATACAGGAGAATGAGCCTAAATTGGTCCAAGATCAAAAAGAAGCCTTTGACAAGATTACTAGAGCAGTTTTTGATAGGCAAGGGGGTATATTCTTTTTGGATGCTCCAGGCGGAACCGGGAAGACGTTTCTTATCAACCTTATTTTGGCAAAGGTGCGGCACAGAAATGAGATTGCCCTGGCTATCGCTTCATCCGGCATTGCTGCTACACTCTTGACAGGTGGTAGGACTGCTCACTCGGCGTTCAAGTTACCCTTAAATCTGACAAGCACAGAGACTCCAACGTGTAACATCCCAAGGAATTCAGGAAAGGCAAAGGTTCTACAGGATTGCAAGCTCATCGTTTGGGACGAGTGTACCATGTCCCACAAAGCCGCATTCGAAGCATTAGATGTCACCATGAAAGACCTCAGACGGAACAATGACAGAATGGGAGGCGTCGTAATGGTTTTGGCAGGCGATTTTCGACAGACGCTACCAGTTATTCCGCGTGGAACGAGGGCAGATGAAATGCAGGCCTGCATAAAATCTTCTTACATCTGGAATGGCATTCAAACACTTGGATTATCGACTAACATGCGAGTTCATCTCAACGGTGATCCCTCTGCCCAGCAGTTTGCAGATAATCTACTGAAACTAGGAAATGGAGCCCTTACTTCAGAAAATGAAGATGGATATGTAGCGATGCAAGGCATTGGAAGGATTGTGACTACTGAAGAAGAACTGAAAGAGGCTGTGTTTCCGAATGTGATTCACCACTTCACTGATCACGCATGGCTGTGCGAAAGAGCAATTCTTGCCCCAACAAACGAAGCCGTCAGTGTTATCAACAAGCAACTTTTACAGAACTTACCCGGAACTCTTCATATTTACAAATCTATAGACACGACATGCAATATTGACGAGGCTGTCAACTATACGACAGAATTTCTCAACAAATTAGAGCCACCTGGAGTACCCTCCCACATATTGGACTGGAAGGTTGGAGCACCGATAATTCTCCTCAGGAATCTGGATCCGCCTGCACTTTGCAATGGAACAAGACTTTCTATCAAGAAACTGATGCCAAATATTATAGAAGCCACCATCATGACCGGACATGCTGCAGGCGAAGATGTGTTTATTTCAAGAATTCCTATTATCCCTTCCGATCTCCCGTTTCAGTTTAAGCGTCTACAATTCCCTGAGTTTTTGTTTGAGTTTCGCGATGAGCATTAATAAGGCACAAGGACAATCTCTCAAAGTTGTAGGGCTCGACCTCCGTAAGCCGTGTTTCTCCCATGGTCAACTGTACGTGGGTTGTTCAAGAGTTAGTAATGCCGATAATCTACACATCTTAGCTCCGAATGGAAGAACATTAAATATAGTTTATCCCGAGGCTCTCTAACGAAAAGGACAATCTAAAGAAAAATTATTGCCACTCTCCACTCTCCCAAACTAACTCTGACTGTCATGCTTTAAATGATGATGTTATTGTTTAGTGCTCTCTTGAGAGCATGAGCAATAATCCGAATGGTGCTGCTTCCCAGTGCTGCAGTACCAACAGACATTAATCGGTCAGGGGCCCTTGCGACCCCAGCCCGAGCTCCACAAACATACACAAACACTCTCCTCTTCTAATTCATTGTCATCTAAGTTTAACTTACACTTAAATTAAAAATTTAATTGGTTCTCAACTCCAAATTTCCTGTAAGCAGGATGTTTTATTTCATCCATGTTTTCGTTACTTTTTATTTTTTCTGTACTGTACTCTCTATCTTTCCCTTTCAACTCTTTCCTATCTTTGATTTTGAATTTTTTATGTTTTACTTTTCTTTAAACTTCAGACCAATGATTATAACCACATGACTACGGTTTCCTAGCATGTGCTAATATGAGGTCTGTTCTCATTTAAACTAATTTTTTAACATATGGCTCATGGTTAGGATATATTGTTCCTTTTTATCGACGGGGAATGTTGTGTGTGTGGGGGGGAGGGAAGAGAGAGAGAGACAGTCTACATGTCCTACACTACTATTCCTGCGCTATTCACTTATCTGCATTTTCTAAATGCACGGGCAACGCCGGGCGGGTACAGCTAGTCGTAAATCAAATCTAAAGAAATACAGCTTTCAGCACGTGACTGGATAAAATAACATAAATATAAAATGTGATATCTTCTATAAAAATAAATGCAAGGCAAAGGATTCAAGAAATCGTTTGCAATATTTATATCATTAATTCCATAAATTAACTTTATTTACAGTAAACCTGATTGAATTTAGACAGGATATGCATTGAAATCCCGAGTTAATGGCAATCGTTTGTAATATCTGTATCATTAATTCAATAATTTTTTCCCTTTTTCTTTTTCTTTAAAAAACATATTTAACATTTTGGCAATATCACCGAAAAAAACATTTTTAATATTTTGGAAGTATAATTGATAAATTATTAGAGCATTCAACTCAAAAAGTTTTTCCGAATAAAGTTACCGACTCTTTAACTACTAATAACTGAATCTTTTAACTTAAACTATTTCTTAATTTTTGGCTAAAAAATATATCATTTAATTAGAAATTTTAGAACGCATTACTCATGGAGAATCAGCTGTTCGCCAAAGGCGGCTAGTTTATAATAAAGTGAATTTATAAAATTATTAATATAATGTAAATTTAAAAAAGACCCATCATCCATAAGAAACGTTTACAAAAGATAGAGCAATCTTTTCTGCTCCGAATGTTAAATGGATTATTTTCGTATTCAGTGATAATCTATAATTTCATTTTATTTTTAAAGTTTAATTGTGAGGAAATAACCCCAAATTTACCATTTAAAACTAGTTCTATAGGCAACTATCGCAAAAGGTATTATTTTAACTACAGGAATGTTTAATTTCAACTGGGTGCTTAGCTAAATGCTTGAAAGAAGTTGAGAAAAAGTTTTTACTAAGCAACCTACAGAAACACAACTTACAATTTTTACGAATTTGTAACGTTATTTTCTTGCTATGTTAGTATTATCTATGAAAAAAGAGGTTTGTTGATATTCTTAATGTGTGCTGAATTTATGCCATATCAATTATTCTTGACCTGGATGGCAAAATAAAAGTTATGAAAAATACAAGAATTATGACGATATCTCTATTGCGAAACGATATCTTAAAGACTCCAAGTAAAATTCCATATTTTGTTTGAAAATTATACAAGAATAGCTCATACGGCGAATGAGTTATCTGTTAAGAATTCAGTGAACCACGTGATCTTCCTGGGTGGAGCTAGCCGCTAATCATGTAAACATCACGTGGTCTCACTGTTGCTGCTTGTTTATATATTTTTTTTCAATAGAAGCGAACTTAACCCTCGGACGGTAGGTAATGTGATCTTGGCTCTCTCTCTTCCGAAATAAACCACAGTGCAGTTTTCTAGATCCGCTACACTATGGAGTAACCGGGTGCTTTTTGTTATGTTATCTAATAAACCCAAAAAAAGACAACCTGCTTCTTCAAGTTATTCAACCAAGGGAACAATATTCCCTATCAGGTAAATTTTTGCTGTTTCTAGAAAAGCAACAATGATTAATTTAATCTTTTCATTTATTCTCTCTTTTGAATATTGATCTCTGGAAGAAGTACTTCAGCTGCTTAGAACTCAGGACAGCATAACTGCTTAGCGCTGTTCCCAATATCGGGTTCGGATAATTTACTCTGAAATCCAATTATTCTCTTCTATATTACATAGTATTACATTCCTTAAGAGAATATTTCAATTAATTTTGTGCATCATTTTAAGAATATGTGAAGTAAAAGAATGCGAAAATAAGAAAATATATTTTCTAATGCCAGAGTTGGTAAATTACGGTTCTATAATGGCTGCAATGTTTTAATGGCAAATTAGATAAATGGTTCAGCTCTTAATGCATATCACTGACAAATGATTACACAGATATGAAAAGTTTGCCCTAAAATAAGAGGCAACATTTAGTTTTAGAAAAAGTTCTTAATAAATAACAAGGAACAACTAGTTGAACGCTGCTCTTTTTCTGTTACAACTGGTACTTTTGTGCACGACACGTTTTTAAAGATATCATTAAGATTTCCATAAGATGTTTTCACTTAATTTTAATTCAATTTGATACACATTGTTTTCAAATGCTATAATGGAATTCCAACTCTTCCATCAAAACATTTAATAGCATGAATTTGTCAGTTATTAACTCCGAAGTAGGATTTCTATTTCTTTTTTTTTCTTAATAATGCATATTGTGGCAGTTTCTTTTGTGGAATCGCGCCAATGTGGAGATTAAATTCCGCCAAGGATCAAACTCGCTGCCTTAGGATCTGTAGCCACCTAACATATCTACTAGACAAAAAGTGATCACCAATGTTTAGGGACAGTTACTGGCTTATTAAATACCACCACAATACTTCCCCGTCATTGAGTCGACAAAGAGACGAACGATTTCTTTTTAGCACCAAGTGTTATGGTGAGCCACGAAAGTGTTTTGATAGCGCCAAGAGTTATGGAGAGCGAAGAGCGTGTTCTTTGTCTGAGATCACAAATGTGTAGACAGTATCAAGTGGAATTGCGCCAATGTGGAGGTTGAATTCTGCCAATGATGGAACCTGCGACCTTCCATAGAAGCGTAACAAATCCACTAGATCCTCTCCCAAAAGTGATCACCACAATATGTATCCGGGAAAGTATAAAATCGAGCATTCTATAGAATCCTTGTGCAATGTATATAATGCCTAAAACTAGCCGGAAATGTATATAAAAGGATTCATATTCGCATATTTCCTAGGTATTCTGTGGAATACCAAATAAGAAACATGCAAAGTAAGAAATGCATCTCCAATTCGTGCAATATATTTGCGGTTGTAATGAGTGTGACAGAGGAGGGTTTCTATTGAATTGGAACTTCAGAACAAGTATATGAGGGATCACAAATCATTTATGTCCTAAGAACTTGCTTAGAATTGAAGATATTGCTGAAAATGAAATTCCTTTTCGTTCAGTTGCATCAGAAGCGGTCAAGGATTCGTCAAATGCACTGATAAAACATAGAGCCAAAATATGAAATGTAATACAATACATTCAAGGCTACCATGATGCAAAAGTAGATTAATTTTAATTTCCTACTTTTTTTAATGAAAATTTTGTTTTCCTTAATAACGCGCCTTAAAGCGATTCAATCGTTTTTGCATTTTAAAACTTTTAAAATGCTTTGTAAATGTTTACTTGCTGGAAGTTTTTTTCTGATTCGGCGAAAAACAGAGGAGAAAATAGAAATTTTCGCGGATAGGAGGGGACGGTAAAAAGATTAAAGTCATTTCTTCATATTTCTATTAAACCTATGTATTCTATAGAATGTCTGCCTATTATATACTATTCTTTTCCTTGGGAAAGTGTGTAATAATTCTCATATTCCATATTTTTCCTAAAAACGGCGGCAGTATATACGGCGGCAGGAGATTCCATAAAAGGCCGACGTTTCATATTTTGCCTGGAAGATACATACATTTTTTTGTTGCAGTGAATTCATTACAATTATTTTATGTTTTTAGTCGTATTAAAATACAATTTAAAAATATATTCCATATTAATCATATAACATCTGAAAAAGACAATAATATGGACGAAACCGTTGGTCGTCAAAGGCTGCTAGTGTTCATGTAAGTTTACTTAAACATGCAGAGTTTGATAAATTCGATCATCTTTGACCATTAGCCGGAGCAATAGGATTTGCGCATAATTTTTATTATCATTCAAACCACTTACCTTGATATTACAAAATCGGAAATAAAAATAAATATCTAAGATGGTATGATAAATCTGCCCACTTAATCATCGATGACTGTGCCTAAATCCTGGCATTAAAAACGTTCTTATTCCACCCACCAGCACCCCCCCCCCAAAACAAACTGGAATCGAAAAGCCATTTAACGCTTAAGTACTGCCCCCCAAAATTGGATACTTATGAATATATTTATACCCCCATCGTCTTGCAGGGGCTTTGTTCCAGCCATAATGACAGGACGGAAATTGCGCATTCGAATATAAATATATTGCTGGTTTTGGATATAAATATTCTTGTCTCAATGATCGCGTGGAACTCTGGGAAGCACGTAAAAATGGAGTTTTTATCGGTTAAAATATGATAAACGGATGAAAATGTTTCTTGTTTAATGGCGCGATGCAAAATTCGATTACTTTGCGACAGAATGAAAGAAATAAATAAAAAAAAAAGAAGAAGAAGAAAAGTCATTTCTCTTTTCTTTGTTTTTATGATGGAATTGCTTTGTTTAGAGAACTGAGTAGCTTTTCTGTTTTCGGTGATTGAATTTGTCAGTTTTCAACTGATGACAAGGCAGAATGAGGCGTAGGGAAATGGTGGATGACGATGAAGGAAATTTGATTCGATATACTGCTATTTGGAGGATTACGTCACCGTTTAGAATGGAATGCTTTCGGGGATTTGAAACGTTTAGGATTAAGTTTTGATTCTTTTATGTTGGTGGATTCGATTTGTCAAACAAGGTGTTCATCGATTTCTTGAGGTTTTATTATTACTTTTTGTACGTGCGAAACATACGAAGAAAAATTATTGCAACTGTCAAAAGGTTAGAATCCGACATTTTGATGAATTTCTGCATTTCAGACTTTTTTGAGTCAGTAAAACATATTTTTGGAACTCTGTTCTAGCAATCTGTCTCTAAACACAATACTTCAAAACGCTTTGAGATAGAAGACTGAAATTTGGCATATGGTCTATAGCTCAAATTTATAGATGTGTGTCGCATTTTGAACGAAATTCATTTAGAATAATTATTTAGACTGTCCGAATACAAGTTAACTTGATAAATATAAACGATGAGAGCTAGAAACTGATTTAGTCTTATAAACTTTAATCCATATTTAAATTTCAAACAAATTTACCTACACGTGTACCATCTGTCTATCTGTATTTTTTCCAAACATGTATAAGCGATAACTCAAAATGGAAATTATGAATTAGATAAATTACTTTTATATACAATTTTATATTTAAAGTACAGATTCAAATCATTTTTTGATTCCAGTCTGAGGACTAGAAGTCTTTCTGTATGTACTTTCGTCTGGATGTAGACACAATAATTTAAAACAGCAACACTCCATGAAATAAATGAAATTCAGCACTTGACGTTACTAGAATAGCAATTCTATGTCAAATTTTGATTTAATACATCGAAAAAGATGCGTCAAAAATGCATACTCAGTTTTTGTTATTACATTGGCAGAAAAAAAAATCCCAACACCAGGAAGACTTATGTCAGATAAATAAAATTTGGTAGGATTATTTATACGTCCGGAAGATGACATTGATACAAATTTCGTGTTTAGAGCAAAAGTGTGGTGCTTGTGGCATCTCTCAAATTTACATATCTAGTTTGCTTTAAATACGTGCTATAAAGCTCTTGGGCATTATTTATCTTTGAAATTTGAATTATTGAATTGATTTTAGCCAAAACTGCCTTTAAAAA
This sequence comes from Argiope trifasciata, assembly GCA_026543055.1. NCBI lineage: Eukaryota > Metazoa > Arthropoda > Arachnida > Araneae > Araneidae > Argiope > Argiope trifasciata. The sequence continues at coordinate 1,033,857 of JAPMOQ010016150.1, read as the reverse complement.
GAAGAATAAGCCACTATCAGCAGTTCACCAAGTTTGACTAAGTCGTGTAATAAGACTACCAGAAGGTAGAATTTTTTTCAGGATATTGTAGAAAGGTTTGGCCGGTATATATCCATCGTGCAAGATTGTTGGGAGTAGAGATTTAAGGGATGGCATTGCTTCAAGAAGATCGGATTTCTGGTAGCCACGTGGCACTACTGAAAATGAAGACCGCCGTAATCTATGTACCGCTGTGACGCATCGCACTGCATTTGCGACAGAAATTCGATCAGCAGTTGGTACCACAGTGACACAACAAACTGTTAGAAATTGGTTACTTCAGGGACAGATCCAACCCAGGCACCCTGTAGCGTGCATTCCAGTGACTCCAAGCCATTACAATTTGCGAAGCCAGTGATGTCAAGCCAGATCTCGTTTTAGGATGGAGTGGAGATTTGTTGTCTTTTCTGATGAAAGCAAGCTCTGCCTTGGCGTCATTGACTGCAGTATGTTGGTCAGTTGAGAGAGCCCAGGGAAACGCCTGCGACCAAACTAGCTGTGGCCTAGAAGCAATGAACCTACACCTGAAATCTTGATGTGGGTAGCAATTTCCTATGACAGTAGGAGCATTCTCGTGGTTATCCGAAACACACTGACAGCAAATTTGTACATCAGTCTGGTAATTCAGCCTGTAATACTGCCATTCATGAACAGCATTCAGGGAAGAGTTTTCCAACAGGACAGCGCTCGCCCTCATACCAATGCTGTATTACAACGTATTCTAAAGATTGTCTGCATGTTGCCTTGGTCAGCTAGATCACTAGATCTATCTTCAATTGAGCACGTATGAGGTATCATTAGACGACAATTTCAGCATTGTCCACAGCCAGCATTAATAGTCTTAGTATTGATAGAACAAATACAACAAGCATGGAGCACCAAACCACAAAGTGACATTCGACTTCTGTATGACGCAGTTCATGCACGTTTGCTGGCTAGCCTTCGAAATCCTTGTGGATACACCAGATATTAATATAACTGTATCGCATATTTTCTTGAGTTTAAATTAACTCCATCTATGAAAATTTAATTAATTAAACATGTTGTCCAAATTTCATTTGTCTACTATAATTTTTCCCCTTAGTGTTGGGATTTTCTTCCTTTCAGTGTACATACAAATCACAAATCTCTCATGTCCGGCACTGTGAAATAAAAATCTGATACTGTTTATTTTAATAAGAGTCTAATTCCTCCTATTTGATTTGATTTCTCTATCTTCAAAAGTAAGAAAATTATGGAGAATGAAAATTTGAATCAACACCATTTCCGCCCATTCTGAGTTCGATAGACAGTCTACGAATTTAGTCAAGACTTTTACTCCTTTTACAATATACCTGAGACCGGTTTTAATATATTCTAATTTACTCTACTTATCGTGTTAACAAATCAACAACAAGCAAATAACTATTTGTGTATATTATTAATAATCTTTCTGTCTCTCTCTGTGTGTGTGTGTGTTTGCTCACTACAGGCCAAACCATTTGAACTTACATGATTGAGCATGGGCTAACAAAATTGAATTCGGGACGGGATTTTGTGTAACAGTGATGTAACTGTAAAAATTAATTCAATAAAACGTTTTAAGAGCAATAGCCAGCCCTTTCGGGGACAATGATCCTCAAACTTTAAGAACAGTTCATGTGCTAATAATTTGTAAGTGTTGCAGAGCGTCCTTGCAGTACATTCGATAGAGCATTAGCTTCTATCTGCGAAATTAAAGCCTTTTCACTTACTTTTTTCTTTTGATATTTTTTAATATGTTTTATGATTATATGTATTCTTTTTTTATGCAAAAATAAATGCTAATTTACCAATTGGAGAATTAATTTTAATTTTTCAAAGGAAATAAATATAAATTAAATAACGTTTTTTAAAGTGACAATTTATAGATTTTTCAATTAATATCTTATTAATTCTATATATAAAATTACATGCATTCCCATAACATTTGAATTATAAATGTAATTTAGTTTTTAAACGTTAAAAAACTTTCAATATGTTAAATAATATAAATAACCATTATTATTTTATAACTATACAAAGATATCAAAGGCTTTCCGTTTTTGAATCTCATGTACGTGAAACTGCTTGTTCTAATTCAACGAAGCCATATTTATAGCAGAAATCAAAGACAACAATTGATAATTTATTAAATATTTCAAAAACGTTCCTGATATAATAATCGATAAAAAAAAAATAGAAAGCAGGTGTTATATCATTGAAAGCATAGACAGATGGTAAAAAAATTGTAACATAATAAGATAAGTTTCGTACTCTGTCCAACTTTCTGAAATAATATGAATATTTTAAATCGAAAATTAAGCTTGTTTTCCAGCAGATCTATTAAATATTTCTCTTGTGACTAATCATTATTTATCAATTGTAAAAGATGCTAAAGCGCATTTTATTTCTAATGTATCTACAATAATTACCATTTTTGTTCTTTCATGACATTGGAAATGAATGAATTTGAATAAATTTGTAGAAATATTGAATAATTTTTGTCAGTTTATTATAATGAATATTTAGCACCTTTTAAGCTGTATTCGAAATTAATTTTCTGCTTGAAAATTAAATTATAATTCACGTATTATTTTGAATGAATATTAATTTTTGATTCAAAAAGGAGTAACATAATAATTAAAACTAAATATGTCAATTTAATTAAAATATTTTTAAAACATCTACTTTATAATTAATTTTTACATTGAAAATCAAATTATAATTTAAGAATTCGGCGAATGCACATTTATTCTGCGTAAAAAATTAGAAACATATTATTTAAATCTGTTTGTAAAAGATAAATTTCAAATAATTTTGAAAAGAATTATTTGAAAAAAAAAAAATCGGCATAGAACTCTGATCTCACAGATACAAAGTTAATGCTCTACCGAGTGTACGATCAAGAGGTTCAGGATAGATTGTCAGTATATGAACTATTCTGGAAGTTTGAGGCTATTGAGTTTTAAAAATTTCGATGAATTGTTGTGTTGTGACTTATAGCACTTAACAAGCCCAATGGCAGTTATCTATCAGCGATTTAAACTGAGTGAGTGTCTCTTGCTTTTCAGTAGAAATTTCTTTCGGTTTATTCTGATATCTGCCACTATTTATCAAGGCAGTGAAAGTTTTAAAAAATTAGTAATGTCTTATTTAGATATTATATAGCTGAATGAATACTGTAGGAATCACTTCTTAATTTTGGATGAAATCAGTAGTCATATGATAAGATGACGAATGATGCAGCAACTTCCTCATCAAACACCTGAAATTATTTGAAAAACGACGTTAAATTTAAAATGCACTTGGCTCACATACATGGTATATGAACAGACAGAAATCCCTAGCTCCAAAACCGAAACTTCATCGTTAGGCAACGATACGTTTTCTATAACTTTTTTTTGGCAATCAGAAAAAATTATTCCTTTATAAGGTTACTGAAACAGAAAGCGAAATGTATACACGTATTTCATATATACGTTTCATTGTCTGCGAAAAAAATGACTAAAATTGAAATCTTAAGTCGCGAACATCATAATGTTGTTGTGATCTATGGCACTTTACAAGTCCTCTGACAGTTATCTGTCAGCGATTTAAGTCAAGTGAACGTCCATTGTATTTTCAGTTGCGCCAACTTGGGTTAAGAGGAGGACTTATTTATTTCATGCATCACGCGTGCACTACCCCTTTTCACAAGGGTGCACATTCACACACCTCACATACAGAACACAGAAGAACAACCATACTCGAACCGGAACTGAAACCCGGGTCGCCCAGATCACGAGAAAGACAGGCTACCCCTATCCAAGGACGCCGGCTTAATGAATTAATATCCAGAATATATATTATCATAATACTAAAACTTTTCCTCTCCTTTTTTCAGTTTCAAAATTTGACTTATAAATGTTAGGGAGAGTGTGAATGTGCACATCCGAGTGATTCTTTTAAAAGTTTAATTAGTTAAAAATTAAGTTTAATTTCGTTGCATTTTCTGTGATAAATTTTGAAATTAAAAATAATTTTTGTAACTTAATAACTTAATGAGAATAATTTTCGTAATATCTTTAAAATTAAAAATAATTATTTTCAAATGTCAATAATTTGTGTGCCGTAAAATATCTTCTAAGCGTGCTTTAGAAAATTATATTTCAAAAATGGTAAAACACAAATTGTTTTCGTCATTGATCTAATGTTTAATCTTGGCTGCTTTCCATTGTTGATAATAAAGTAGGGAATTACTGCTTATTTTCTCATAATGGGTGGGTTTCTATTTAAAATATTTTTGGAATGTGTGGCATTTAAGATTTATTTACACGAATAAGCGATAATGAAATTTTTAGAAATTGTGTCCTCTTTTATACGCAGTTACTTTTAAATGTATTATATTTGGATACATAAAAGTATATTATCCTTTAAAAATTACTTGTTTATTTTATTGCTTTGAGTGTTTTTGTTGTTGTTGAGTAGAAGAATTTTTTTTTATCAATCCACTGATTAAATTATGAAAATATACTGAAATACACATAAAATTTCAACGCTGCAAACGATACTGTTTGCGGATCTCGCATTTGAAATAAAAACTCTTTATTTCATCAAGAAAGCTCTTATGAAAGTTGAAATATAAAGACTTCTGTTTCCAAATTAACGCTCAAAATTTTAAATGAGATAGTAGTAAATTAGAATTGTGTTGCACAGTGAAAGGAGCAATGTGGGAGTTTTGAATTAGTAAATGTTCCTTATCTACCAAATGTGAAGTTTAAAGGTGTTATGCTGAGAAAGTCACCAAGAATATAAAAAAAATAAAAAAAAATTCATAGAAAAATTTTAGCAAGTATAAAACTTGGTGAATTAACTGGTCTAATATTTTATAGGTTCCAGTATAAGGCAAGCTTTTAGCGAAATATTTGGAAATGTGTTTTACAATGTAGGCTTATGGTGGCTTTATAATGGGCCAGTTATAAGACGGCCAATAGGCAGCGCATGCTTAGAAAGGCTGAAAAAGGCTATTCGGTCTATGGCAAGTACTTGTCCAGAAGGGACAATAACATATCGCTGGATTGTATTTTTTATCTTCTTTACTATGCATGCGTTTGTAGAATTTGATGGGGTTTTTTTGGCGTGAAAAATTGGCCATTTGTTATAGATTAATTCCAACATTTTTTGTTCTTTATTCTTCCAAATGCGAGCTTTTTTGTGTTTTATTTGCCATTTTTTTCTTAAAATTTCTTATTTTAGGTATGTCAACATTTCTTGCTCTTTCTGATGTGAGATTGTGTGTATTTTCACTTTATTTGAAATTTCTTTTTACTAGTTATCCTAATTTAGGTATGTTGACCTTTATATTTCTTTAAATTTTAGCATGTTTCTTAGTATAAATATCCCTCATTTAAATACGATATATAGTCGAAAAATTTCAGGGACGCCAAAACGACAATTTATAGCCAAGAATGGAATGCCTGATTCTATCTTATGAAATTGTTGCAAACATAAATCAGTTTCTTTTTACTCTTGCGTTGTCTTACTGGTCGAGTGTAAACCTACCTTTAGTTTTATAATCAAGTAGTTTTGATATTCTTTTTTAATGCATCTAATAACTATATAGTTTTTCTCTTGCAAAGTGAAAATTCAGTTTCGAACAAATTTTTTCTATATTTCTGTATCCAGAAGCAATTATATTTCGTAGTTATTAACATATCTATTAATGCGAGACTTTTTACAGATCTTTAAAAAGGAATTCAAAATCGTGCAAGGAATTTAAGCCTTTCTGCAGAACTTTTAAAAGAGTTTAAGATATTTGTTTGAGACATATAATTTAAATTCGAAGTCCTAAAATTCATTTTCCAACTTAATTACTGATAGTCAATTCTTTATAAAATTCTTTAAAAATGGATTTACGTTTCTCTTGATGGCAACTCTCATGGAGCAACTCCAATATAAAACGTATAAATAACAATCTGTTTACATCTTTAAAATCGTTTGCTGGCACAGCGTACGATTTACCCGAATTGGGAAAGAACACCTGCTGGAATCCGAACATCTGCACAATTTGAGAAAGATCCCTTTTCCCCCCATCTTTTCGTTCCAATTCCATTTGGCCAAAACAATCATAAACATCGTCCCAGAAGCATACACATACTGCTGCAGAACTCGGAGGGAAGGAAAAGGGATCCGCGCTACTCAGGAATGATGGAGAAATTCTTTCTGCTTTTAAAACTTTTCAATAACCGGGAATAAATGATTTCTAATGGGAAGAAGGAGGGGTGGAGGACAGAGGGACGGAAGAAAACTGAACAAACAAAAATGGATATCTTCTCCGGCATGAAGAGCAAAGGAGAGTTTTGGAATCGATTTGCGTTTAAATGAATTCTCTTTGCTCTGTCTGAATTGCTGGAATTTATACGTGTGTGTTCCGTATTTTTCTTGCTCGGAAAGAGATGCATTGTTGCTGCTCAGTGTATGGGTATGGTCCGCCATGTTGATATAATGCGTTTCAATTCGAACGTAATTTCGTTTCGTCTTTAGAAACCTAGATAACCTTTAAATCCACTTCGTTCTTCCTCTTTGAGTGGAATGAATTCAAAAATGGGTGCTTTTTTGGAACCTTTTTTTTTTTCTTTTCTTTTTAAGTTTGAGAATCTTACGCGTGATAGTTGGAAATATCAGTTTTTATGGTTGGTGTTTATTATTATTTTCTTTTCATGTGCTCACAAACGACCTTTGAAGGAAGTGATAGCGTGGAATGAATGGGAAAAAATTATTTACTGCAAAAAAAAAAAAAAATGCTGAGCATTGCAGGTTTTAATGTGCTTCTTTCCAATAAAAAACGTATACGAAGAAGAGTTAATAATTCTTTCACAGATGATGCTTGACATAATCTTGAACTCAATTCCAAATCCTTCTTTTTGCTTATACCAATATTTTTGTATGTGGTTAATTAGAATTAAGAGTTTTTAAATTACGGATATTTAAACAAATTACTAAAGGGTGTCCCAAAATTAACGCAAGATTTGAATTTTACTCCATTCGGGCTATCAAGTTTTGGCAATCTTATTTAAAAACATTTGGCAGCTGATAATTTAGAGTTAGGATAAGTGGAACGTTATACGGTTGAACAACGTATTAACTCAAGATTTTGAAGTAAATAAATAAACTATTTTTTTTTCTTTAAATTGTTTTACTTTTATTGAATCCTAAAGCACAGAGGATAGGGTTATGTATGGAATAGTACAAAGGGCAAATGGCCTCCACTGCTTGGCTGGCAAATGCGCACCCTATTGTTGAAATTTTCCACAACCATTTTGCATAAATGTGGCCGAATTTCGTTGAGGCAGCTTTGAATTTCCGCCTTCAATGCACACGTATTTGTGGGCTAGTTGCTTTTTGACTTCAAAGAAACGCATAAAAAGAAATGCAGAGGTGTTAAGATGAAATGCTTAGGAATTGGCTCCCTACATGAAATGCCTAGGGGGTCAGTTCCTAAATGTTTGAACTGCAAAAATCAAACTTTCATAATTTTTGAAATATTATTCAACAATGAAAACACGTTGATCTATCTCGTAATCATCCAGTTTTACTAATTCTAAATTATAAGCTCTTAAATGTTTTTAATAAGGTTGTCAATAGTTTACTGCATGAATGGTGACTAATTCAAATATTGTGCAGATTTTTTTGGATGATCTTAAGGTGTTATAGAATTTGTAAAGAAGAAAATCTTAGCTTTTCTACTTGCAATAAAATTTAAGTGACATAACTACTCCATCAATTGGGAACTACATTACATCTTTGAATAATGTAGTTCGCAATTGATTGAACTACATTACAAAACGCAACATTGAATACAAATATATGAGTTCTAAAGAATAAAGTCAATTTATATTGCAGCACAGTTGCATGGCAAACGCAACAAAGCACACTATCTAATATTGCCCATAATTTGCTTGGGCTACGAGTTACGTTTTATACTTTCTTCACCTGTAATATACTCAACGGCATCAAAAATGAAATTTTCTGCCCCTTTCATGTCTCTTAAGTGAACATGAAATAACACTATTAATATTTTGGCAGAATAAATGTTATTTATTAATCTTTAAAAGAGCTTTCATTTTATTCTGCTAATTGAAATAAAATTTTGTTAATGGTTGTATTTATTCATAAGCAAACGAAAATTAAATTTCAACAGTTAAGTTGAAATAATGCATGGATTACAACGTATCAAAACATGACTCGTAAACGTTCATTTAAATAAAGTATCATTTCGTATTGCACAAAAATAATATCAAATATATGTAGAAAACTCGGGAATATTTGCATCCAAGGATTGTATTTCCTAAATATTCATTTATCAGATAACACAATTTTGTTAAAAAACAGGTTGAAATATAATTTATATATCCAAATCATTCACTTTGCTTTCCGGAAGAATTTTCGGAATCATGAATGTAAATTTCTTCAAATAAAACTCGTCTGGTGAACACCATTTTATTTTCGGCCACATTTTTGTTCCTCTTTTAGTTGATTATTACAAATTAGGACACCTCTCTAAATGCACCATAGGTGCCACTTCTCGATCACAAAATTGTTCTTACACTAAATTTAAAATACAAATAAGGGATAATGAAATCTCGCGGCAGAAATGCCATCTATGGGTATGAATCTATAACAACAAAAAAACAGAATTATAATAATAACTATTTCAATCATAATTCAATCAACAGTCATTTTGAATTGAAATTTTAATCCTGATGTCATTATTTTCTCGTATATGTAGTAGGGAGAAAGTAAAGGAATCATCAAAAATGTGAATATGGGATTTTGATGAAACTCCACATTTTAGACTTCCTTGAATTCAAAAGACACATTTTTTGAAAAAATTTCAACTGTCTGTCTGTGACAAAGAAAACTTGAAAACGTTTTGAGGTATAAGGTTGAAATTTGGTATTCGCTCTTGACTCCAAATTTTGCAGATTTCAATCAATTTCGATTAAAATCTGTTCAGATGTCCGTCTTTTTGACTGTTTGAATATTAATTAACATAGTAATTACAAAACGAAGACGACTAGATAGATTAAATTCCGTTCACTGATTTAACATCTGTATTGTAGATGCATAAGAGTTTAAGTCCATCAAAGAAAGTACTGACCGTCTGTACTTACAGAAACATGTACACCCGATAGTTCAAAGACACAATGACTGAAATATAACAAATTAGGAATTTTGTGAATTTAAATGTAGTTTTATGTCAAATTTTGGAGTACGGGGCCATATGCTAGGTGAATAGTATGCCATCTCAACTATGCGATATTTATGGAATTCGGCCACAAAAAAAAATCTGTAGAAATAAAGACCATTAGTCACATGAATAATACATCACCAAGTCTGTAGGATATATATGAAACAATGCTTCTGAAAAATGCGTGAAAGCTGCTCTCATGTCATCGTTCAAGTATGGAAACTCATAGAACTGTAATAGATTAACTTTACAGCACTAATCATCAAGTAAATGAGATGGTATGACACAAGATATTATGCGACAAGTTTCCACTCATTACGGTGACATTGTTTAATAAAATGTCGCACAAATTATGGAGATGTATTTTTCTTGCCATGAGAGTGGCAAAAGTACAGTTGGATCCTTCAGATAATGAATGGCTTATATCATAGCTAAAACTCTAAAATATATGACACATGGTAAATACAATCTCATATGTAAAAGAGATTACTCATTTTGTGTGTGTATGTGCTGGTTACGGGTAATGGGACTTAGTAGCAAGTTTGTAAATTCATACCTACAACATCAATTATTTCAATTCAGAATGCAATAATGTAGGCAAAGAAAACTGTTAAAAACGACAAAGAAATATTTTGAACCTGTTTCTCTGAATACGCCATAAAACTTTAAAAAAAAAATAGAAATTATATCAGTTGTAAGTATGTAGTTAATAATGCAATTGAAGATTTTAATGTTCAAATTAATTCATGTAAGATCCTTTCAGTTATTAGTTATTTTTTGATTTAGATATATTAAACACAATATTTTTTAATCCCTTACTGTTACATTTTTTTTAGTTTGTTGTTGTTGTAGTTTACAATGCTGATCAATGTTGCAACGATCGCTGTCAGCGATTTTAAGCCTAAATTAGCGTCCCTTGTTTTTCAGTATCGCCAACTAGGACCAAGAGTACGACTTAGCTACTTCATGCTTTACATTCGCTTGCGCAACCCTTTTTTTACAGGGGAGCACATTCACACTACTCACAGATAGAACACAGAATAACAACCATGCCCGGACTGGGACTCGAACCCGGGACGCCCAGAACACTAAGAAGACACGCTATCCCTAAGCCAGGGCGCCGGTGTTTTTTAGTTTAATGCAATTCTTTCTCATTCATTTAATACCTCATTTATATTTGATGATAATACCAAGGATCAACTCTAAAAATAGACTAAAATACATTTTTTTTAAAAAATATTATAGTAAAAAATTATAATACTGTGTTTTTTTGAAATTAATGGTTGCATATTGTATGCAACCTGTTGTGCAATGAGTTTACTCCAGTTTGGGCAGCAAATTGTTATGCAATACAATTATAATACATATACAATTCTGATAGTGAATTCAAAATCCTTATCAAAGCCTGTTAGTTGGTTGGTTCTGAGTCCATAGTGCATAACTACGTTCAATTAATCGACATAATTATAGTAATAGTGCATTTAATAATCCTGTTTAGACGGTGGAGCGCAATACCAGTTTATCTAGTGTTAATTGTTTAGTGTGGTTAGCATTAACCTGAGGATTAATTGCACATATCTTTTATAAGAATGCTATGATTGGAGATGTTCATTTGAAATTAATAGAAAACTGAGATATATTACTGAATTCGAAGATGTTGGATGATAAATACTAGCTCTATAAGAAAAAGATAGAGCAGCCGTTATACAATCACGAATTAAAAGTCTACATAATAGCAATAATTGTCTTGTAATTATTTTTTTCCTTACATACATTCATAGATTTCTCATAATTGAGTTCTTTTGTGAATATTTTAGACATAATATTTACATCTTAAAATACTTTATCTTATATATTCTCACATTATTACATTTAACTAATTAAGACTAGACATTGAAACAAATAATATAATTTTTAAAAATTAAGTCAAATCTTACTTAGATCAACAAAGAAAATTTTTGCTTTTGTTACCTTTTAATAAATAATTACAATTAGTATAAATATGTATATACAACTGACAGAATCACAATAAGTGGAAAAAGGAAAAAATTCTAGTTATCTACACGTTTCGCCATTGACGGTATTTATTCCTAAATTTATATCCTACTATATATCTTATATTAGAGAAAATAATTTCTTCAATCTACCATTTAAATTAATTAATTAATCAAAAAATGATTGATTTTCGCAAGAATTGAACTTGCATTATTCATCTTACTGAAATCCTAGCATTTTATCGAGCTACTGGTAGCTGATTGCAAACTACTAAAACTCCATGTAGAGAATTAAAAATTAATTAAATTTAATGAATTAATTAATATTTGGAAGAAAAAACTATATTAGTATCGAGTGTCATCCAATATAAGTTTAAAGAAATGTATTTGAACTAGAGTGGATAAATAAATAGTATTTTATTAGCGATTGAAAAATACTTTTTGTTCATCCACTCGTGTTCAAACACATTTTTTACATATATAGCGTTAAAGTTTTATAATAATTGAAAATTTGTACAATTAAATATAGTTAGAGACAAATAGCAGGAGTAGAAAAAAAGGCTTAAAAAATGCATATCTCCGTTATCTGGGCTTCTATCAAACAAATTCTCTATTAACCAAGCCAGTACCGTTAAATTCAAATTCGTCTTTTTATTTTACTTTCTATTCTAAAAAAATATATAAACGGAAAGTACTATACCGTCAAGATGTGTTTTTCGATTCAATTCAATGTCTCACAAAATACAAGTGTGACGTTTGATAAATAATAAGAATATTGAATGCAATTCATATGGATGTGATAATTTTAATTAAACGATTTTCAGAAAATTTTCACTTGAAACTAATTTGTAGTTTAAAATTTATCCGAATTTTAGATGATCTATTACGACTGCATATGGTTTATTCAAACCATTCAGTCTAAATAAAGCATATTCTATGGCATTAAGCATGTGTTAAATAACTTCTACTATTTCGTAATACGCAATTTGTAATATCTTTTGCAATAAGGCCTTGAATTTAAATAATAATAAAAATTTATATTTTAAGAATATTTAATTTTAAAGACTTGTTTGCATTATTCCTCTTTCAAATTATCCTTTCATACTATATTATGTTGACATAATTTAATGGCGAAATTATATCAAAAAAGCAGATGATAAAATATAATATTTTTGTATTTGAGAAATATGTATTCTTCATTTTAAAATGTTGGCGAAGTAGTATTACAAAAACGCAGACGATAAATAATGTTTTTTGTTCATTCTATAAACATTTTTAACGTCATTCTTTTTCGTAAAATGCGTGATGTAAAAATGAAGATAAATGATTCAGATCTTAAACTATTATCTTGGTATTATGTTTCGATTCAGAAAAGCAAATTTATTTCTGTTTCTTAAAATTTAAATGTTTTTGTAACGTTATTTTAATTCATTCAACTTCTTATTGCTTACTGTATCTTCTAGCAGTTAAGAAAATATTGTAATAAGATTACGTTTTAATGAAGTAACTTATTTTATGTTTCATAGTGTAATAAATTGATCATTATTACCTTTTCCTTATAAACAAATTAAGACTTTTTTTATTTAATGTCGTCATTAATAAGAATAAAACATTTCTGTAATATTTCATTTTCAATACTTATGCATCATAAATATCCAAAACTTAATTTAAATTTTAATTATAACAAACAATAATGATAAGCAATTATCTTTGTCAAAACAATCTGGTTGTGTGCAAGCAATTAGCTCTTAAACAAAATCAATTTAAATGTTTTCTGCTTGAACAGAATGCATGTTTATTTTCATGTGTATCGGTCTTAACATGTTTTGGATTTCGAAACGACAACAATTCCCCTCCTACTCCCCCTCCCCCTACTTCTCTTCTCACTAAAAGTAAACACGTACAGTTAGTTAGAAATGAGAATTTATTATTATTATTCCACTAAAAATTCTGTTTACTCTTTCTCGAATATTTTGCTACCTCGATAACGTATTCTATGCTACTCGATATGTTACGGCTAAATAAATGTGTTTACGAAATCTAAAGTTTCCGTTGGAAGAAATTTAATGAATTTCTGCTAAGAATTTAAACATTTAAAACTCTTTTTTTTCGATCGAAAGCAAAAATCATCACCAAAATCGGATTTTTAAGAAATGTTATAAGCTTTATTTACTCAAGTGGATATACTTGCTTTCCAAAGCCTTGTAGAATAAACATGTTTTAAAAATAGAATTTATTAAGAACACAAATTATAAACATGTCTTGGAAATCTATAAACATGTTTGTAGTTGAAATGCAACCTGCTGGAAAAATACAGTAGGTGCAAAAGATGAATAGAAACTTCAAATTGTTTTCGAATCTTTATAAAATTATAGAAATATATCGTTTTCAAATTTACATATTTTCAAATAGAATCAATTTTATGTCAGAGAGCTGCCACCAAAATACATATTTTGAAAAACAACTACTAATGAAAAATATTGCAAAATAATTGGATTGTCGAAATTTTGTTATCCTTAAATATATTGTTTGTTTAAAAGTAATTTTTTTGCAAAAGTTTCAAGTTTTTCTATTTTGCTTATTATTATTTTTGTTTATCCATTATTTGGTATTTAATTCCCTGTTTTATCGCTCCTTTGCATTTTATATCAAGGGTATACAAACATAATTGTCATCAGTTTTAATTCTTGAAATATAAATCTTACGTATATATGTTAATTTGCCAAGTTGCAAAAAAATACCAAAAATTATGAAACGAATCGAAAATATCGAAAGTATTTAATTTAAAGGAAATCCAAAAAATTTTTTTTAATTTTATTTCGTCTATGTAAAGATTGTGATAAATGAATATACTCCACTTCAAGGTGATATATAAAACTTCAGCATTGATTCTAAAAATGATCTGGAAGATGCTAAAATACAAAAATATTGACTTAAATACCCATTAATAACTCCATTAGGAAAAAAAATTCGAATAAAAAAAGTAAAAATGAAGTCTACGATTGCAAATTTCAAGTTATCATGAGTTATTATGTTATTTTAAAGTCATTGTTTGCCTTAATTTATTTAAGTCATTAACCAATTTGAGTCGGTTTGAAACAATCGCGTGGCTTCTCTCTCTCTCTCTCTCTCTCTCTCTCTATATATATATATATAAAGTAATCGATATTAAAAGCATTAAGCAATTTAAACCAATTTTTAGAAATCATCTAAAATTAAAGTATTTCGGAAACTAAGCTAAAAATTATTTTGGAATTTAACAACAAAAATAAAAGCACAGTTAAATTAAACCTATTTATGAAACAAACCTAAATTAAAATAATTTCAGAAACGAAACGAAACTTATTACGGAAACGAAGTCTTCAGGCCGGATTCTTTTTCTATTTGGTTTAATTTTGATTCCATTGTTTTCCTTTTAACTTTGTTATATATATATATATATATATATATATATATATATATAATATTTCGATAGATAGATAGATATACCAATAAATTTTTGAGTATAATAATTTATATAGAGTTTTTACGAAAACACTATTTTTGTAAATACAAAATACTATTTTCTAATTTCCGACATCTAATTTTCATCATCCCTTCAATGTCTTCCATTTAAGAATGAATGAAGTTATATTTCTCCACTGGGGAAAAGAGAAAATAATTTTATCGAAACTGTTATTAAACGCGAGTAAAAGTTTCTGAACATATTATAAAAATTAAATTATTTTATTTCTTCCGAAAAATAAAATTACATTTCATGAAAATAACAGTTATGATGACGTTGTTCTGCTTCATCATTTTAAAAAGCATACATTGTCAAAGAAGCATACGTAATATTAAAACAATGTTTATAAAAGCAGGTCAGCCTTTTAAAAACGTATCTATTTTCAAAGAAGTGTATATAATAATAATAAATACGATACTAATAAAAGCAGGTAAAAAATATATCCGATTAAAATATGCTGATGAATATTGCCATTTATGCTTCATTTATTGCCTACGCGATTTCGAATTTCAATTATTCATTGCCTTCAATGATTCAAAACCACCCTAACGAAAACAACTTCATGTTCTAGCATCAGTTTTGGGATAATACATCAGTTACAAATAAAACAGTGATAATAATTATTTTACTTCGTGTGCAAACTTCACAGAAATAATACTTTTACATGGAACATCGGATTTTATGTACATTACAAAAGTTGTTTATACTGTTAACTATATATTGGGAGATGATGTTAGTACAATATAACTTTATTTCTTCACAATAAGTACGTTACAAGTATAGAAGTAGCTTTATAGAATAACTACAATGAAACTAAAAGTAATTAAAAGCAATTGTTTGCTTTATTGTTTGCCGTAACAACTATCTAAACCAATACTAGTTCACGAATTTGTTTGTGATCCATCTATTAAAGTTGGGGCTTAAGACACCTAATAACTCGTTATCTGTCCTCAACTGTGTGTGACATGCAAATTGCATCAGCATAACTTTATTTTACGAATGGGAGTTGTGAGATAAGCAATATACATAAAAACTCTAGTACAATGGGGCCAAAACTGTGAACACTTTTGAAAATTTTTACGTTTTCTAACTTTATATACTATATAGAAAATATAACGTTTCACAAAATGTAAACTATTATATATCATTTTAAAGATAATTTAACGCTAACTTCAATACAAAATGGAAATTTTGAATAATTACAATTTGAAAAATGTTTCGAGGCAATAATTTTACAGTGAGTTATGATTGTAGTGAGTTATTATTACTTAGTAGGTTTGCCTTTATTTTTATTACAGGTTCATATTTATGTTTCATGGAGCTGATGGAGTTTTAAGATCTTCCTTCGTTATTGTATGATGCCAGAAAACCATTATAGCCTGAATTTATTATGATATTTTAATTGAACTTTTAATTGATGAACGCTTCATATGTACAAGAATTTTTAAAAGGGCGCTACAAGTTATCAACAATTTTCTGGTCAGGATTGTTTCCTGGCCATGATGACGATTCATTTCTCTTTGTACTAAATCAAACTTTCGATATTTTTGCTGTGTGGCAAGGAGCTGAATCCTGCTGAAAAATAAATGATGCATGATTGGGAAAGATATCACTGATGGAAGGTGTAAGTTTTGGCTCTATAATAGTACCAATGTATTTTCTTGCATTTAATGTGCCATCGATAACATAAAGGAGACCATTATCGTTTGACGATATGCATGACCAAATCATAATACTAACTGCGTTCTTCATATTTGCCAGAATGCAGTCAAGATGAATCTCTTTGCCTGTTCTATGCCTTACATATTTTCGGCATCACTCCCAAATAACAATATCTTTGTTTCATCATTCCATATAACTTGTGACCACTGGTCAACTGTCCAATTAATGCATTCATTGGCCCACTGTAATCTTTTTATATGCTGCTGTAATTTGATAAAATGATTCTTTCTTTGAATTCTACTTCTTATTTCAACATCTAATAATCTTCTCCTGATTGTTCTTGAACTGATATAAATTCCAGCAACTTTCAATTGACTTCTGATGTCATTTTTCCATCTTGGAGACAGATTTTTTATTCTTCTGTCATCAATAGATATGGTGTAAATTTTTCTGACATTTCTTGCTTTGTTTTTTACTGAATTTGTCTCCTAATATCGTTAAAAAAAACTTTCGAACTATAAATGTAGTTACTGAACCACCCACCTGTCTTGTAATTTCAGCATAGGAAAGACCATATTCTTGTAACACAATAAACTTAGTTCTCTTACTATGTATCCAATCTATTTTTATGTTTGATTCCATTGCTTCTTCACTATTATATTAGAAATATCCATCTTAGTGACTTGAACATAAGAAATATTTACAAAAATTCCAACTATATATTGAAAAGTTAAAAAAAAAATTCTAGCTATTTTATTACATAAAAAGCAATCTTCCTTCTACAAATAAAAGCACTTGTTCAAACTTTAAAAATGTCAACAAGCAATTATTAACATTTGATTGATTTCCGGAAGAAAAAAGGCTATTTTTCAGGAAATTTAGAAATTACAATCCACTTCATCACTGTGTTAGTTATTGATGTCATCTGAAGAACATCCTCTAAACCGAGATGATGTCCAGATGGCAAAAAGAGTGAAAAGAAGGTGAAACATGCCGGTCCACATTCAACATAATAACGGAAGTTTCTCTCTGCGCGACTAACTGATACAGAGCGGATGTCCTTTTCTTCACTGGACGCGGCCCTTTCCCGACATACCTACACAGATACTATCTGGCCAACTCTCCTTGCCATAACTGTGAGGAGATAGGATCCCCATTTCACTATACCACCTTACTGACTCTCTCATGGCACATGAGAAAGCCAGAACCAAGTATTGAGGAAGAGTGGTACAGGAGAGTTGCATCGAATGCCTTTTCACGCAGGAAGATTCACTCCATAGTAAACCATATTCACAAATATCAAGACTTCTTCAGGGCTACACAATAGCTGAGACCAAAATGAGCCGAAATTATAACTTCAAAAGTGCTCAAAAGTCCCTTAAAAGTGCAGTTCTCAAGAAGGAAATCTAAAGCACAGGATCCAGAGACTGACGCTACAGATTTTTGACTCTACAGTGACTGTTTATTTGCTGATACATGTCACACAGATGTTCTCAATGTAATTTATCGACCTTTTCCCTTTACTTAGTATCCTCATTTCCCAGTAAGTGTAACCCATAGTCAGCATTTGTTTCACACATTGTATGTGGAACACGCACTAGTACGTTTTGTGACGATTGATACTTGAGCGCGGGTCATGTACTAGTACTGATTAGTGTAACAACATGGTTTGTTTGTGGGTACAAAAATGACGGTATATACAGGAAAACGAAGTCGAATGTTCTTGTCTACTACATTTTATTTATCCTTGAGGAAAAATTGAGACAAATAAAAACTAGTTTTTACATCAGTCGATGCGGAACCACCGAACGGGAAGGTTGATTTAAAAAAAATCAATTTACAATTAAAATTAACTTTTTATTCATCCTTACGAAAATGAGTGAATTTTGCTTTGTACCCCTCCATAGAGGAAAATGCTTTGAACGTAACCGCACTGTAAAACATTATGAGTTCTATGGTTGCTCTTTTCATTTTTTATAATGTAAAAATGTTTATATGTAACATCACTCGAAAAAATTAAAACTATATACAACTATTTCTATTTGATTTTTCATATTTACGATACTATTGTAAATTTATCCCCTAAAAAATCTATTTTTTGTTTACACAAATCTTGTGGTTGTTATTTATATATTTGTTTATATATTTCAATATAAAATATGAAAAGTGGGTTGAAAAATGAAATAATTTTCGATCTATTGAGATTTAACCGAATAACTAAATTGACGCGCAAAAATCCCGCTCTCGGTACAATTCCGCTGCGAAATGTACTCGCGCACAATGTGTTAAGTATTTTTGTCCCCTCCATCTAGTTATTACTTCACCAAAAATTGAATCCAGTCGTGTAGGATTTGACATCAACGGGATTCTCTCTGGAGATACCTGGATGGCTTGTCGTTTCCTTCTTCCTTTAATTTTTTTTTCCTTCCTTCCATTCTGTGCCCATCCAACTGGTTTGATAACTTATTGTTATGGGCACAGGATGGCGTTATGTTATGTGTTTGTTATTCAGATTAAAGTAAGAATAATTTTTCGTATTGTAAATATTTGAATTTTGCTTTTTGCATTGAAATCAGCATAAAATGCCCTTTAAAATGATACATAAGAATCTACATTTTGTGAAATATAACATTTTCTATAAGCATACAAATTAAAAAAAAAAACATAACGATTTTGAAAAGTTTCCACAATTTTGGCCACCACTGTATATGTAATAAATTATAAGTATCAAAAGTAAAAGCAAAAGAGTTAGAGAATTATAAGCATCATATTAAGTATAATATCTCTTAGTAAATTCAACTAAATGCAGAAAATCTTTACACCCGTATTGAAATATTTGATTAAACAGATACTTTGAGAAGAGAGTTGATGTTCTTGGTTTTGATAGTAACAAAGGGTTTCCTATTATATCTAGAGCTATTATTATAACAAATGATGCATCAGTTATATTTCGAAACCAGTAGTCACCTCGAAACGTTCTCACATACTTCCCAATAAAGATCATATCCCCTTTCATCAGCATAAAACTGCAGACATTGGGTAAGAACGGTTTACATTATATTGTTGAACGATAGTTACGAAATGTAGTGCTTTGGCGTGAATCCAGCATTATATTGCATTAATCATTTCAAATTTTGAACTCCTTTTTACCAGTCGATCAACACAAAAATTACAATTGTAGTCACAAGGTAATGTATTTAATTTCATTAATTTAAATCATTGCGTTTACAAACATGAAAAAGTGCGGACCAACAAAAAAAATCAGCCGTTTGGCGTATTTTCAAGAGGAAATAAACTCTAATAGTACTCAATAGAATAATCCCATATTTAAATAACTTGAGCATATACTTATCAGATATAGATTTCCATTAAAAAAATCAAACTTTCCTGACAAGTTTTGATATTCGTCTTTAACAATAAACATTAACATAAAACAATTAACATTTTTGACAATAAACATTAACATAAAACAATTAACATTTTTTACTATAAACATTAACATAAAATAATTAACATTTTTAACAATAAACATTAACATAAAACATTTTGATTAACAATAAGCATTAAATAATGTTTATGCAAACAATACAGTACATATAGTTTTTTTTTTTTATTTCAGGTATCAAATCAACACTGCGAACGATATTTTAGATGCCCTGATCCGAGTTCCACCCCAGGACAGCTCTAAATCCGGAGGCGAGACCAAAGAGTCTGTAGTCAGCAGGATGGCCAAAGAGATGTTGGAAAAACTTCCTGCCGAATACGTACTTCACGAGGTATGTTTTAGAATCCCTTAAAAGTGAGAACCCCGCTTAAAAAGTGTCATTAATTGCTCAAAATATTCTTCACTGTTCTGCAGAATGTTTTAATTTAAGTACTTGAAGTCGCATAGTCTTGGTGATGGGTGGTGGTCTAATGCCACTTGGTCATACCAAGCCCGAATGAGCGAAGCTCTTTCGAATGAAGGAAGAAATGTGCGCCTTTTGTTGTTAATGACCACCGTTAAGGCGAAAGTACGACTTTACTCGAACACACACGACACAACCCTTTTTAGGGAGCTGTCGAACTCATTCATCCATCTGCAGGTCAGAAATTAGATCCAAATCAGAGACCGACTCATCCCTGATTCAGTATCCCTCAGAGGTATCATTTGTTATGGAAACTTGGAGGACTCTGCAGTTAGCGTGCCCCAACTGCCATTAGCAACACGGCAGTTTTGGGCCGAGACGAGGATAGAACTCGCTACCTTTCGGTTGCGAGACTGACGCTCTACTAACCAAGCTACAGCGGCCCAGCGCATAGTTGTGGACACTTAAGCAATAAAGGAAATTAGTAAACCAATCTGTATGTCTTTTACAAGCTTTGATATTTAGCCAACAACATGAAGATATCTCTAAAACAGCAATCAGAAGACGGTGGTGGTTGAGTCTTGTGGTGGGTAGGGAAATGTTTTGAGATTGATTATCCCTAATCGATGACGGCATATCCCTCCTACAGGATAGGTTATATCGTGATCATTGATGGCCCTTACAACACAACCATAGTTCCCTCCAGCGATGACGTATTATTCCTACCATTCAGATTTTTCCGAATGCATTTGAGCTGGACGGAGTAGCCTTAAATTTTTAGCCAATTAGCATATACATTTACGAGTCAAGCCGGCTTTTTTGTGGCGAGAATTGTGATAATGTGTACGTTGAAATCCGCCAAAGATCAAACCCTGCGATGTTTGGGTTTGAAGTCCAGTGATCGCTGATGTCTAGTCGCTATTACTGGCTTATTAAGATGTCACCACTTCTTGGCTTTAGAGTAGAGCGTCTTCCCTGGGATCCAAGTGTCCCAGTTCGGGCATGGTTGTTCATTGGTGTCCTATTGATATGTATGAATGCCCCCCCCCCTGTGAAAAAGGGTTATTCAAGCGAGTGTGTGCGTGTGTGTGTGTTTCGTCTTCATTTCAGCTAGAAGTCAGACTTCAGGTACTCAAGGGTACTTACCCTCAGAAGTTACCTCACCCCTTTCCGTGAAAACATGACATCATCATCATTTAAGAGTGGCGGTTTTCTTTTTCTCTCACAGGAAATATAACCAGAGGAAATAGTCTATTGAAAACCTTCTCATATGCAGCCAAGTAAAATTAGTATCCCTTTCCTACCAGCATAAAAATTGCGTATTTTGAGCAAAGCCATAAATCCTAAGAGTGCTCAACTTTTTTTAGAATTGTAGACTAAAGTGTTTTGGGAAAAAATTGAAAGAATAAGTAAATAAAACTGCACTAAACTAAATTTGATATATGTAAGTCATTGCCTCTTTGAATTAACGAATTTACAAGTTTCTGAAAGCACGGACCAGACGACGAACTCCCTTGTTAAATTTGATTTAAACTTTAACAGAAGTTGTAAATGTTAAATCGAAGATGTCTACATTACAAAATGTTAAATTTATATTGAAATTTAGCCATTTAGCACTCTTCGTTTCGCATTTATCGTGTTAACACGTTGGCTGCCAACTACGAGATGACTCGTAGATTCCGTTCTTTTCTAGGACCAAACTATCTATGTTGTTAGAGGACACCTTCTCTACTACAGTTAAAAGATAGCAAAGAAGGGGGCATCTCATTATGTAGATGGTCCTGATATCAGGCGAGGGTAGCGGCAGTGAACGTGTTAATTAATATTTGAACAGCTGGACAGACAAATTTCCTCTATATGGATTTTTCTCAAAATTTTCTGGAAGCCTACATATTTGGTATGAAGATAGGATGCAAAATTTCTACCGTCAAAGCGTTTTTGAGTTATCTTTGTCGCAGATAGTCTGAGGAAAAATGCGTTTTGTATTAAAAATGTGTCTCCATATTTTAAACCTCCCTGTAAAACAAATATGGAGATCGTCAGAAAATTCGAACTCTGAATTTTGACTATCTCTATACTACGAGAAAGTAAAAGAATGGTCTGATCAAAGATTAATAGGACTGGCAGTTTTTTTATCTTATTTTTTTAAATATTCGTTTAAATTTTTATGGTTCAAAGGTTTCTCAACTAAGTCGCATTGTTCCAAGGGTTTTTTTTATTTAATTTTTACTTTTTATTTTTAGGGATTTAATAGGAAGAAAAAGCATATTAAGAAACTAAAAAACTAATGCCATCTCTTTCCCCCCTTCTTCTCTTATTCTTTTCTTTTCTTTTTTTTTCTTCGCTTTTCTTTTTATAAACCACTGAATAATATTTTCACAAAGAAAAAGTAAATAGCTCGAACCTTGATATGGTTAAAATTGCTTACCAATTGCTGATTAAAATTCGTAATTCCATCTTGGAATTGGTCAAGTGGGAAATTGACTCAAATCACCGTCAAGATTGTGTTATTTTAAGAGGCAAATAAGTTGAATTTGAAATAATTATCCTAAAAATCAAACTAAAATTACTATAACCGAATTATCCTTAGAATTTTCAAGGATACAGTTTCCGCTTGAACTAGTTTTTTCGATGACTATCAGCAAATATCAGGAATAAAATTCATAGTTCAGTAACTTAAGCATATTCAACAGAATAATTTTTAAATCAAGGTTTTTTTTCTCATATTTTTTCACATAAACCTTTACTCCTATCATTATAAATCAAATCTTAAAGGTTTCTGACATTCTGTTGAAGCTTCTCATATTTTTTAAAGATGGATATTAAAAGCTGTATTTTAGCAAAGTGTGTTTGAATAGATCAGTGATCAAATAGTTTAAATTTTTTTTTTTTTAAGTATAGTTTAGGTTTCATTGAGTTAAGAATTTCATATAACATCCAGTAGGATTATCCCATGTTTTCCGCCTTCGCTGAGTTGAATTTGGGCAGATGGATGAAAAAAACAGCT
Organism: Argiope trifasciata; assembly: GCA_026543055.1. Lineage (NCBI taxonomy): Eukaryota > Metazoa > Arthropoda > Arachnida > Araneae > Araneidae > Argiope > Argiope trifasciata. Next base: position 1,010,573 of record JAPMOQ010016150.1, on the reverse strand, counting down.
GAAGAGGTCGTTTTCGCCTATTTTCTCAGATACTCTTCAATTAAAGTATTATATTAAAGATGGATATTAAAAGCTGTATTTTAAAAAATGGGTTTTAACAGATCAGTGATCAGAAAGTTTAAATTTTTTTTAAATTATAATTAAGGTTTCATTGAGTTAAAAATTTCATTTAGCATCCAGTAGGATTATCCCATGTTTTCCTCCTTTGCTAGGACGAATTTGGGCAAATGGATGAAAAAACCGCTGAAGAGATCTTTTTCGCCTATTTTCTCAGATATTCTTTAATTAAAGTAGGATATTGAAGATGGATATTAAAAGCTGTATTTTAACAATGTTGGTTTTAATAGATCAGTGACCAAATAGTTAGTAAAATAAAGTATATTTAAGGTTTCATATCTAGGAGGATTACCCATGTTTTCCGCCTTCGCTAAGTTGAATTTGGGCAGACGGATAAAACGAAAGCTGAAGAGGTCTTTTTCGGATACTTTCTCGGATATCTCAAATTAAGGTATATCCCATAGAACGCCTTGCATGGCACAAAATAGTCACGAAATACCATCCTTTGTCATGGATTAAGAATTTTTACTGACTTCATATTGTTTTTGGTGATTGGCACGCGATTAATAATATCCCTTAGTAGTGTGTTTTATTTCCTGTTTTCCCAAATGATCGAAACAAATGTGACACATAATTACACAAAATCACATATCAAATTTGATATCTTAAAGCCATTGCGTCTTTCAGTCAACATGTTTATATATTTAGGCTGGTATAGCCTGGTTGGTAAGGCGTTGGACTGGTGTCCGTTAGGTTCCGTGTTTGAAGACCGTGTTTGTTTCCGTGCCAGCCGAAGATTACCCCATGTGTGGTGGGGGCCGACGCACTCGTAAATTTGTCGTGGTCACAAAATCCTCCATGTCGAGAGTAATACCACCAGGGGTACTGGTTCAAAAGTGATCGTTCTCTGATAGAGGTCTAAATTACGATCTATGGATAAATGAATGAATGAATTACATATTATTACAGAAGTCTTATGATTATTTGTTCATTTTACTATATATATCTCTTATTTGCAATCAGCTGATGTGGATTATTTATTTTATTTTATCCAGGCTCGTGCTGATAACTACATTTTTTAAAGATTTAATTTGCGATAATAGACGAGTTTTTTTTTTTTTTGAACTTCTGTCGATATGATAGCAACACGTTGATAAAAGCTAAATTTTTCCCTTTGACACGATCTCGTGCAGATTAAATGTTATTGTTTTGTACGAAATATAATTGTTGAAAAATATAGTTTAAATATTTCTGTAAAAATTCGTTAAAAATAGAAATTTAAGTTACATGTTAAAACATTGATACCATTAGAAAGCTATTTTGTTTTTAATCTTTAACTTAATGTAAAAATCCTGTTTTTACGATAATATTTTCGGCATTTACAGCGGAAAAACACCAACATTTCGTTTAATTTTTAATTAAATTATAATTAAAAATTCAAAAAAATCGCTAGAAGGTGCATCTTTCTGGTGTCCAAAGTATACACCCTGCCAAATTTGGTAGCTCTAGGAGGAACGGTCTGGTCTGTAGAGCGCCAACACACACACATTGAGCTTTATAAATAGTATAGATTAATTTGAATATTTTTTTCGGAAAGGAAAAAATTGTCGTATTTTACACTGATTCTTATGGAAAAAATGGTTTTGCAGAGGTTACATAACTCTACTACCTTCACTTTTGATACAACAGATGGCGTCACCTTATTAACATCAAGGTATATTTCCCTTTATCCTTCTGGTGATCATTATTAGATTGTATTTTGAGTGAGTATCGGGTATTTTCGTGCTCGTGTTTGTCTTGTGAAATGAGAAACTGAGAAAATAATTAAATAACTGTTTCTGAAACTCTGCTATTTTCATCTACCTCATAAGGCAGTTATAAAAAGTCTCGTTCCTCTACAATTTGTCTTAACGAGTGTTTGGTGTAACGAATAAGATTCGAGATTGGTTAATTGAGATTCCACTGTATTACGAAATAAACTGTTTTGTACATGACCCAAAATTCGATATCTTACCCTCTTATCTGACAGCAACAATATTAGTTTTCGATGAGTTGGACAAATAAATTCTATCATGTAATACTGTACACTCCAGAGTTTCAGGTCTATTGTGATGGAAGGATTGACCAGAAGACAAAAAAAACACCCCGAATAGATCGGAATTCATTTCTTAATCCACCATTTTGTCTAAGAAAAAAATTTTAGAACAAAACTCACTGCTGTAATGCGTATTTTGCCGCTTCTTATAGAGTATTAAGTTCTCCATTTGAGTAAGTACTAAGTATTGAGTACCAAGTCCTCATGTGAACACAGCTGAGGCCCAGTAAATCATAAAAGTAGTTGCCAGTAAGGTGCCGAGTTAAAATAGAAGGCCTTGTATTGGCAGTTTGATATATGTTTTTATACAGCACTGCAGGAATTTATTAGAGACAAAGTATGTTCAATGATATAAGCTGTTCATATTTTAATATAAATTCTGTTGCACCCAACTTAAATGCAGGAAACATAAACATATTATTAACGCAAATCGTATGTCTATTTCTTTAAAAAAAATGGTTCAAACAGATTTTATTTTTCTCTGATCAACGATTATACCTACATGAAAAGGTAATCCTGAGATAAGAGTCAAAACTCAGTTTATAGTTTTTAAAACACCCCTTAATGGATGACAATTTTTTTTTACTTAAAAGGTGATGATGAGGTATCGTGTCCGTGTTTCCACGGAAAGAGGTTGCAATAGCTTCTGAGGGTAAAAACCCCTGAGCCCCAGAGGGCAGAAGTCTGATTTCTGGCTCATATGAAGATGACTTACACATTCGCTTGCACAAACCCTTTTTACAGGGGGGCACATTCATACAACTCACAGATAGAACACAGAACAACCATGCCCGAACCTGGACTCGAACCCGGGACCCCCAGATCACCGGGACACGCTACCCCTGTGCCCTAAAAGGTAATCCTGAAATAAGGGTTTTTCTACTTAAAAGGTAATCCTGAGATAGGAATCAAAATTCAGTTTTTAATTTTTGAAAACACGCGACACATAGGAGAATTGTAGAAGATACCCAATTCCAACACCTTGGCAATGTAGCCTATACAACACTTTGCCTTCTTTAACTAATTAGGATAAAAGAGAAATAGGCCGGATAGTACGGAAGCCGGATAGTTGTGCAAAACATCTCGCATATCGATATGGTACTAGTTTTCCAATCGGAAATCTTATACTTCACCTTGCTTGTCCTCCCACCTCCTACATGTTCTATTAAAATTAATTAACAGACTGCTATCTGCTCGCTCGGAAAATTCCGAATGCAACATTAGCATGACCTTTATTTTATTAGAATTTGGAATGAGAGAAAAATGATAATGGGGCAACTTAGTTTCAAACATTCATGACTTTCTCATCATTCCGGGCGCTTATAGCATCTATTCCAACACTTTTAATAAAGTTAACTGTTGGTGCCGTTAAGGAAACGGGGATTAAAAACAAATAAATTAAGCGTTCCAAACACTCCCCTCCCCCCACAGAAGATAAGAGGCACGAGTCTCATAATTGTTGCTGCCCAACGACTTAAAAGGATTGAAAATGTAAGTTAATCACCAATAATACTAAAGAATGTGCTTCCAAGTTTCATAATGCTTTTAAATGTCTTAAAATTTACATTTTCCAAACGCCTTTCTTTGGGAGAGGGGGGACGGCGGCTAATTGAAGGGCTTAAATAACCGAGATCCGTTCCATTAGTGGGTGGGAAGGGTTTCTGGCTTAAGATCATCCCGCTCAAAAGTTCCAGGATTGATTTACTTTTGATGGGTTAGCCATTTGTTTTGACGTAACATTGCTTATCCAGGATGTCAAGTTTCTAAAAGTATAATATTAGATTCGGGGAAAAGATATCCAGAATTTTTATGTGGACTTCAAGATTATTTAACATGTTGTCCGATTTCGGTCAAATATAGACCGTATTACTCTACCATTTGTTGCCATTTTAAAGGTAGCTTCATAATGGCCTCTCTATTAGAAGTCTTGGTCCCTATTGGCAAAAAACTCTTGTAAACGACTTTCACAATCTTCTCTTGATGCCAATTTTTTTTATCTCTAAGAACGTTTTGTAATGCAAGAGAAAGATGGTAATCGCTTGGTGCCAGGTCCTATGGTGGATGCATTAAAACTTCCCTACCAAGCTCTCCGAGTTTCTGGCGAGTCACTACAGACTGTGTGATTTAGCGTTGTCCTAATGGAACACAATACCTCTTCTATTGGCCGTTTCTGGTGTATCACTAGCTTCAGATGGTCCAGCTGTTGGCAGTAGAGATCCGGATTTAGTGTGTGGCGATACGGAAAAACTCGTAATAAACGATACCTTTCTAGTCCCACAAAATGCAAATGCACCAAAAAATCGACAACACCAAAATAGCACGTAATTAGCTGTTACAGCATCAGACCCATAAACACTGTTCATAATTTCAGCCGCCAGGCTTGCATTTTCACCTGTACCAAAGAAAATTTGTAAAATGTAGCGAAATTTCTCTTTGTTAACTTCCGTTTTTAAAACCCTATTACTCAACCGAATGCCCGACACAAAAAAGAAAATACCAACTTGTCCATGAGCATAAATATGAAATTGATTGATCAATACTTTTACAAATATCGATCGCTACAGCCATCTACCGACAAAATAATGTATTTTATTTCCCCAACCTAATATATAAATTGTGACAGTAATACGTATTTCAGCTATTCTTATATAATGCTATTTATGCATGTGTACTAGTTTATATATTTGTTGCCTCGCTATCGATATGATGAACAAGAAATTGTTATTATATTTTGGTGCACTACTGCGCCATCTGGTGAGAAGAAGAATCAAGAAAGGTGTAATGATAGGATTGAATGAGGTGTTCTGCTTCCGCCATAGTTGTTTTCTGCAGCAGGTTTTGATCGGATTAGGGGCCGCGGTGGCCTGGTGGTAAGGTCTCGGCTTCGAAACCGAAGGGTGTTAGGTTCGAGACTCGATTCCACCAAAGAGCCGTCGTGTGAGGGGGTCTCTTGCACGTTAAATCTGTTAGGCCAAACGTCCTCCCGCTGGTGTGGTGTGGAGAGGGGGGTGCCAGTTTAGGTGTCGTCCTCGTCATCTGACAGTGGTTCAAAATGACGAGATCCATCCCAAAATAGCATTCGTGTTGTTTTAAAACGGGACGTTAATATAACTAAATTTGATTGGATTAATTGTTGATAAATTATTGATATTTTGATATTTTATTGCTATAATATACGTATCAGTGTTGTCATATTTGTAGCTGTGAGTCCTATCCATGTCTATTTACCAAAAACCAACAGCAGTGGTCTCCATAAAACTTTCTCACACCCTCTCATTAAGCTGTCATCCCTATATACGCCTTACATGGAAATGGTGGATAATAAGTACGAAATATTATTTTTTACGTGGATTTTAACTTTTTAACTGAATCTTTTGTGTCTTCTATGGCGTCTTCTTTTTTTATTTTGGCGATTAATCTCTGGAATGAAAATAGTATCCAAAAACTTAATTTATAGTTTAAACACGTTTCTCTCAACCAAATGAAACCAAACTTTACACTTGTAGCCACAAAATCCCATATCTAATGTGATATATTTAAGTCATTGCAATTTTGAACTATCGCTTTTACATGTATATGAAAGCACAGACCGACAGACGGTCAACCCTTTGTATTTTTCATTTCTCAAACTTTAATAGGTGTTCATTCACCCTATAGGTGTTAAATCTTTACACCGAATCTTATCGATCTTGCTCTGGATGTTTTACAGTAAACATGCCAACTTATATTCGAACAGCTAGACAGACAGATTTTACTCTAAATTTGATAGAAATCTGCAAATTCCGAGTTTCGACCGTACACCAAATTTCAATCAGTCTAACTAAAATCGCTTTTGAGTTACTTTTATCTTAGACAGATAACATTTTCCCAAGATGTGTTTTTCGAACTCGGAGAGGTGTAAAAGTGGAGATTCGTCAAAAACTCGAGTTCGAATTTTTCGACGAATATTATACTTTTTCTGTACTATGTATATGATGGATTAATGAAAAATACAAAAAAGTAATTAACAATTTATTGACTCTTTTCGATAACCTTTGACAATATAGTGGTACAACGTTCCTCTCTGTTGCAATACCGAGCATTTTTGTAATTAAAGCTATTAAAGAGTTAATCGTCGGTCTGTAGTTTGATTGGTAACGATGTAAACACGATAATTGAAAAAAAAAACAATAAATTAAATGCATGAAATCTGATTTAGTGCTGCAATTGGAATTCTGTATCAAATTTTAATTTTAACCTTCGTAAAAAAGGCATCGAAATTACAAGCTCTGTTTAGTGGTTCTTTTGTTTTAACGACTCCAGCGATTTATCCCCAAATGAGGTACGATCTCGAATTTTGAACCAAAGATCGCTCTCGAATATGTTCTTTGATAGCTATTAGTTGCGAATGACATACAGTTAAGAATACTCAAATAAATTTATTAGAGGGTATGTAAAAAAGTTTTTTTTAAAAAAACCACTTCTACACTATTTTTGTTCTGCTTTTGCTCGTTCGGTTTCACTTCTTGCTGTCTGAAACTGTCTGTTTCTTGTTTAGAAAGATATTTGAATTATTAAATATTTGCTCTTAGTAGTGATCTCACTCCGAAAAAAGGAAATAGATAATTTTCTAAAGTAGTATTTAGGTGTATTTTTACAAGGAAGAATCAATTGTACTAAACATTAATTGTAAAAAGGGATAAACAATTCGTATCTTCAAATTAAGCAAAACGTTCAGTGTCACAAATGCAAGTCACTGTGTGCTAGATTTAAGTATTGTTCATAAATCTTTAAGTAAGAAAACTCATTACCAGTTAAAGTTTCCTATTCTGTATATGTTTGATTATGTATTTGTAATCTAAAAAATACATTGTTTTTTTTTTCCCATCTTAGCGTTAGGTTGAGGAATGACAATGAACTGTTATTATTGTCTTCTTGAAAAAAAATATAAAAAACGCCCTAAAGCTTTGGAAATTGTTTGATTTTAAAAGCACTTTTAGAAGAGGAATTAAAAATATAAATTGTGAAACTTAAGTTTTATCAGAAAGATTTTTAAAAAGAAATTATTACTTATATATTTTAATATTTGCATATAAAATCAAAACCCCAAGCCTTGTATCTCATTTCATTCTACCTCCTTTTGACAACATTTTGGATGACTAATGAAGTAATCCTTCAACGAGTTTGGCAAGAATTTGATGAATAATACAATAACATAAATGTTTTTCAAACAAATACTAAGCACAGGGTGTTCGCTCTTCAATGGAGTTCATTATATCAGTTATAAATAGCTCACACTGACATACATTTAATTCGGATGAATAAGGTTTGCGAAACTTAATAACAAAAAATGTTCAGACTCATTAATAAGAGCTAATTTCGATTATCTGAACAATATCAATACCATTTATTTTACTTAAACCAATAATGGTGTATTATTGTGTTATCTTAATTAGATCTATGTATCTTTTTTGTCATTGCTGGAAATAACTGCTATTAAGAATCTCTTATATCTTTAACTAACTTCTTTTCTTTTAGATTCGGATTGTTGTTTAAATAAACTGCTAATTTTGTTTAGGAACTAATTGAAAAAAACACACAGCAAACTTAATATATTTTTCATTAAATGAATAATTTTTATAATATATAAACATGTTTTTTTTTTATTTTGATACTCTCATTTACTAGCTTTTGATTTTCTTTTATTTATTCTTGAAATAATTTAGCATTTTTTTCATTGCAATTTGTCGAATACGATAATATCCATTTGAATTTCTGCATCTTTTGATTGAAATTTCTAAAAAACGATTACATATTAATTATAAAAATTTCCCCTGATTAAGTATCTGACCTGCATTTCATACCGAATACAGTAGGTCAAACACAAAAAATACAAAAACAATTTTTCATTGCATTTTTTCAAAGCAACAAACAATATATACAAAAAAAAAACGTTAAGTAAATGCTAGTTGGCTACTTTATATTCTATTTAATTTACATCAAAATTATATGCAAACGATATTCTTATATATAATATAATCAGTCATAAATTCAGTGATGTAATTATTTACCCTATAAATAGCCTACCCCTAACCAAAAACTGTGACTTTAATTATGAACTCGTATCACAACCGCCAGTTCTTATCTAAACACATACCCTAAAAGCGTCTCGATTAACTTCTAAATGAAGTCATTACAGAACTAGATCTGACCCATTCCCCACATCCCTCTCTCCAAGATTCAAACTGACAAAATTTGATTTTCAATATCAAAACTCTAGTCCCCACCCCAACCCCAGAGCATTAGCAGCCTTATTCGAACTCGCAGAAGATGCACTCTAATGGTCCTCTTCCAGAACTTCATTTTAATGCCCCTACCCCCATTACATCTCATTAGACATGGTTATTCACTTGCAAACGATGGTTAACTGCCGCAGTAAATGCCATTCATTTGTGAAAAGGTGCAGGGTGGACACAAAACAAAGTTGGAACAGCAAGGGGGTGGGGTAGGAATGACTGCACGTTCGGAATTATGAGTGAACATCATTTCAGTGTTGGGACTGTTGGAAGTCGGGCCATTTAATGAAAGTTTGTAGCTCCCATTTTGACCATTTAGGGAACAATATGTGAAGGAGGGGAGGGGGAGACTTTTCCTTTTTTTTCTAGAAAATGCCGACCCGCTTTTGATTGGGGGATTGAGCAGAAATCTTGGTTGTGACTTCTGATAGTGTGTTGGTTTTAAAAAGATCCATGATTGATTTCTTTGTAAGAACTGGCATTTAATGAAGATTGGGAATGATTTGAAGTTAACACATTGACTGCTGCAAACCGCGCCTGTACGTTACAAATAATATGTAATTTTATCAAACCATCTATGTTATTAGATGCAATTGTACCAAACCATCTATGTT
>JAPMOQ010016150.1:927286-1001522 GCA_026543055.1 Argiope trifasciata | reverse complement strand
CAAACCATCTATGTTATTAGATGCAATTGTACCAAACCATCTATGTTATTAGATGTAATTGTACCAAACCATCTATATTATTAGATGTAATTGTACCAAACCATTTATGTTATTAGATGACCCTTCTCTATTACAGTTAATAGATAGCAAAGATGGGGTCTTCTAATTAGATAGACGGTCCTGATATCAGGCGTGGGTAGTGGCAGTTGGCATGTTAAGAATTAATACAATGGAATTGAAATTCATTTTCAAATGTTATGAAAATCAATTGATTTTCTCCTAAAATTGCCTTGATTGCTCTATTTTTGATTATCTGTTATACTTCCACAGTTTTGATTTTCATTTAGCTTCTTTATATAGTGAAGATAATGGAATAAACATTTTAGAATCCTTCCCTCTTTAGAATCTTTTGTCGCTTCCTTTAGCATATTTGTTCAAAAATTTAACGCATCGCCTTGGCCTTGTTTCTTCGGAACTGAAGAGTGTCAAGTTTGAGGCCCGATTCCACCGAAGAACCCTCTTGTAAGCTGGTCTGGGGCAAGTTAAATCTGTCGGGCCAAACGTCCTTCCACTGGTGTGTTGCGGAAGCTAGGACATGTGGGTGCTAGTTCAGGTGTCGTCCTCATCCTCTGATCGCGGTTCTCAATTACAAGGCCCATCCCAAAATAGCCTTAGTGTTGATATAAAATGGAATTTTGATTAATATGACTGAACTGAGCTCTAAAAGTTAGCACTGGTGTAAAGATCTTTATGAATGTAGATGGTTATCGAGTTATCGAGTTATTTTAGTTATCGAGTTCGTATATACACTAGACGACTAGACGACAAAACAGACAGGTCCTTTGATTGATTTGGGACAAAATGTGTTCCAGTTCTTTAATTCTGGTGATAAAGCCGTGCACCAAAATGCGCCTTTCTAGGTAGGTGAGTTTTTATTACGGTAGAAGCTCTTTATTCGCGGGGTATATGTTCCATAAATATGCTGAGAATACAGAAACCATGAATACGGAATGGTAATTTATATGGGATTATAGGGGATACGTTCCTAGGTGAGGAGATATATATATATATATATATATATAATCAATTTAATTGAAGTTTTTCAACATTTTTATTAATTATCCTAAGGTTTAGGCAATAGTTTGAAGAATTTTATAATTTTCTCTTGTTTGGCAGTCTTTAAAAGCTTCTTCCATTCAGACTGATACGCAGCAGTCGCATTAGCAATTTACCTCTTAAAAATAAGACTCTTCCGTAGACGGATCAATGTTAATAAAGAAATCGCAAAACTCATTCGTTATTCTTGAACCTTCACTAAGATTTTTCAAATGAAATGTCACGTTTCCAGTAACTGTTGAAACCTCTTCTTCAATGGGCTGTGAATTTAACATTTCCTCCAATTCGGTTTCAGTCAGATCTTCATCTTGCGATTCAAGCAATTCCTGAATGTTACTTGATTCTATCCATTCGAACCCATCTCGTCCTATTCCATTCGCTATTTCGGCTATGTTTGCAGTTTGCATTTAACAACATACTTTAGACTAAGTTGTAATAAGATCTGTTTTACTTTTTTTATTGGTCCATTTGACGGCATTTACAAACCTATTGGAATCCTTTTATTATTATGTATGTACTTATTAGATCCGTGAATAAAGAAATTTTTAGCCGCGAATATAGGAATTGGGTCGCATTTTTTTAATCCGCGAATAGTGAAAACGCGAATGAAAGAAGCGCGAATAAGGAGCTTTTACTGTAATCGTGTTCATGTGTACACAGATGGACGTATAGGTAGACTTTTTATATCTGGATTTCATCCAAAACTTTATAAATATCTACATTTTCTATCGTAGAGATCATTGGACCCAATTTTTTTCTCCTATATCAAGCTTACTTTTAGGGTTATCATGAAATTAATAATACCGGCAAATAGAACATTTTAACAAATAGTTGATTTTTTTTTATTTAGAAAGATTTTAAAATGTGAAGATTCGTTATAATCTCATATTGTAGTGGGTCGAGACTCTTTATAACTTTCTTATGAGGTAAATGAAAATTATAAAAGTTCTATGAACAATTATTTAATTATTTTTTAAGTTCTACATTTCACAAGACAAAAAAAGGAAGATACACGACTTTCACTTAGAATACAATCAAATATTTACCCTCCCTTCCAAGAAGGATCATAGGAAACATATCTTGATAAATAAAGTAACGCCATCTGTTATATCGAAAGAGAAAGTAGTAGATTTACGTAACTGCTACTATGTCGAATTTTCTAATCTTTATTATTTGTTCTCTTTCGAAACAAATTATATACGAAAATAAGTATTTGCTATTTATGAGAGTAAGGGCGAAGTGGTGGTAAGCTCATAAGCCAAATAACAACTTCCGGACACGAGTGAATACTTTTGTCTAGCGGTTATGTTACACACCTATGAACCCAATCGATCCGACTTGGAACCTCAAGAGTGTAGACATTATTATATTAAGTTATAAGTTACTTAAAAAATGTTTGCTTTCATATTAATATCTGTAGACTATGAAATTTTCTATCTGCTATTATTATTATTATTTTTTTTTTTGAAAGCACGATTTTGATTCGGCATTTTTAATTTTTAGAGCGAGTGGTAGCAGATTAAGAAAATTAGATTTTGATCATGTAGTAAAAAACAATTGCTGAAATGAATCTAAAATTAAAATTAAAATTTAAGTATAATCTGTTTGAAATAAGAAAATAATAGAACTACTAGAATTCCAAGAACATTTTAAGAGAAGAAAATATTTTAATTTATGTTTGTAGAAATGTAGAATGTTAAAATTTTAACTCCATTGTGCTAAAATGAAAAGTATTGTTGTAAATAAGATGCATAAAGTGTATAGGATGCCGCAAAAAAAAAAACCACCCTTCAACGAAGTAATTACATCATAGAATAGAAGTTAATTAATTTCTTTCTAATTTTTGTTCACTTTTTTTTGTCTACCACTTCAGTTATAACATACTTTGTAGCGTATCTTTTGGTTTACGTTATGATTTTGGGGTTGTGTTTTTTTACAATGACAAGCAAAATATATGATACTAGCTGGTACCTGACACGTTGCTGCCGCCGAAAAAATAATATTAAGTGCAATCAATAAATCAATCATTTGACAATGTTTTATCGAAATAGGATGAATGGTACGACAGTGCATAAAATACGAACAAATATCATTTTTCATGTATTAGATCTATGTATTCTTTTAGACTTGTAAAACTTGGTGTCCTTTCAGAATAGTAATAAAAGAAACTGTTAATTGTATCTCGTGATTCATTTAATATTCGTTCGGAATTCTCAAGTTTAATTTTAGACATTATGATTGAAATATTTTCTTTTAAAATTGATTAAACCTAGGAATTATATTAATAACATAAAATCGTTAATATAGTTCAAAAGATAATTTGTTGAAAATTAAGATAGTGTAAAATTATTTGTTCTATAATACTTTTGGAAGTTACGGCGAAAAACGCTAACTTTTAATTAAAATTTAAAAAACCTCAGGATTGATTTCAAAACTTTCTCGCATATTCTGTAATAAAATTGTTACACCTGAGAATGAGTTGCATGACATTTACATACTAAAGCTACCGAATATTAACGTTTAACTTGGATTTATTTCTACAGAATCCATTCTCCTCGACGTGGCATTCGGAAATTAATCCTTGGTAAATAGATGCGGTTGAGATTCGAATTTTTTTTTTTTTTTTTTTCAATTTTAGATAATTGTGCTATGTTTTTAACCATCCCGTAGGTGTAAACAATAAGCTGACCAAGTTTCATCGCAATCGGATGAACGGTTTAGGAAGGCATTAGAGACATACAGACAAACATTCATTTTTATTTATATAGGTTTTAGAGTTGGAAAACGAACAGCACGGATTCTTTCGTTTGCTTAATGCTCCTCAGCAAACAGTTTTTATGCAATCTATCTTTCAAAAGACTTGGCAATGTTGGTTCAAAGTTCAGGAAGTGAACGAAAATGTTTGGTGAACACTTTGAATAGTCGTAAGACAATCAAAAAGCGAGTTCAATGAAATTTGAGAGATTACACGAGAAAAATCGTTCCTGAATAGAGTTTTTTTAAAAAAAATAAACGTCCATTTTCTGTGGTCAAAAAGATAAGACCCAAGATAATTCGAACACGAGATTTCAATGAATTTCCACGTTTCAGACCCCTCTGAGTTCGAAAGAAACCTTTTTTTGATAAAAGATCCATTTGCTGTGCTATAATAACTCAAGCAGATAAGACTCAAAATAATTCAAAAACACTTTGAATTCGACGGCTGAAATTTTGTATTCCGTCTTTACACCACATCTACAGATTTCCATTAAGTTTTGAGCAAATTCCATTCGTTAAAAGTCTGTCTGTGTGGCTGTTCGAATAAAAGTTAACTCGATAATTATAAAACGAAAACAGCTGGGGAAATAAAATTCGATACACATACATAAGCTATATAGTGTAGACATCTATCAAATTTTGTACCAAATCCAATAATAGGTTGACCGTTGATCAGTATTTTCAAAAAGGGGTTTAAACCTCCTACTTTGGAACCTGGTAGCGGGACGCTCCACAGCTACTTGGGTGGAGCTTCAAAAAACCGCAGTCTGTGATCCAATCCGTCTCTTTTTCTCTTCAAAGCAAAACCCGCTCTTTATCTTGGTCCGAACTCCGCCTCCTCAATTTCCATTCGCTCTCGTCAGCTTTCCATCGGCCAATTGTTTAGTCAAAATTTCACTCATTTGTGACGCCATTCTTTCGTAGCATGGAGCTGCCCATCAATGACGTGTCCTAGCAATTACCTTTTCACAAATGGACCACCCGACATCCAGATGTTGGACACTTCTTTCCTTTGAAGTTGAGACAGGTTTCTTTTTCATGATGAAGTCTATGTGTAGTTTAATGACCAAATGCGAACCAGTCGGTGATAAGGAGATTCACCATCTCGAAATCTGGTGGCTTTTAACAATGGGTGGCACTAACGGATGGTGGGTAGCTGTCTGAAAATGCCGGTTATCGTGAATGGGACATGGAAACGCTACAATAGGTACTTTCTGGTGTAGTATCTTTATTAATGAGTATGCGAGAAAGTTTTGAGAAACCACTCTCACTGGTTCTACTAAGCGATGTTAACTTTTAGCACTTTTCATGTGTCACCATAGTGAAGACACAATTCAAGCAATATATAAACACCTTTTTTGAAAAAACATTTACTAATTTGTATTGCTAATCGAAGAAATTGACTTTTTTCATTTAAGAAGTTTAGGCAAAGAATGATGATTAAAAAAAACATTATAAACATCTTTTTAGTTTTAAGATGACAAAAGGCATGTAAAGATAATATTTTTGTCAGTGAAAATACGGTAAATGCCGTTTCTTTTTTATTCCAGTTCCTCAATTTCCCTCAAGGGGGAAAAAACCGGCGATAGAATAGTTCTCAAGCGTTCTCCAATAGTTTTTTCATCCCTTCCTTCCCACAAAATTGACAACCTTAACCACTTGACTTACGAATTTACTAAACTTCCTAATTAAATGACGAATTTAACAGCTTCCTAATTGGAATATTTGCTGTTAGTTTAATTCCCTTAATAATAATACGTTTCAAGTGACTTTTATCATTTTAAATGACTTAATACTTTTCATTTAATTGCAGATTAAAAATTAAAAATTCAATAATTCCATGCGCGTCTCAGACATGTCATTTTATGCAATTAATGATCATTAAAAACCGTGACCGTGAGACCGTGAATAACTTGCTTGTTATTAGTGATTTCTACTTACGGAATATAGATATTTGTCGTGAATCGAGTGTCTTTATTGACTCTATCGCGAGAAAATATATTTTGGGTGTTTTTTTACCTGCTGATTAGCATCAAAATTTGATGCAAAACTAAAGTAGTATACATATTTAATTTGATGTAAAACTAAAGTAGTATACATACCTGATTTGATGCAAAACTAAAGTAGTATTCATACCTAATTTCATCAATTTAGTTCAATGCATTAATAAATTATTACGTCTGGGAGTATGTGAAATTTCAAATCAATAGACAGCCAACCGTCTTATGGATTTCATCCAAATTATTTGATTTTATATTTTTGATGTTAAATTTATATACTAAATTTTACTCGTCTGGATCTTTGCTTTTTATAGTTATGGAGTTCGTTTGTACCTCAAAGTGCTAGATAAACAGATTATAATTACAAGATGGCAATTGACACCGAATTTCATTTATTTAAGCCATTTTGTTTATCGGTTGTTGCATTTACAAGCATAGAAAAATACAGATTGACAAATGATTAACCGTTTGAAGGATTTAGTTCAAAATTTCAAGCATATTAGGTTTTAGGTGCTAAACCTGTACTAGATATCCTCTATTTAACGTTTTGCTTGCATTCGATCGGCCAAATATTCGACAGGTACATTTCCTGTGATTGGAATTTGTTCAAAATTTGAAAGAAATAAAAAAATTTAGTAATTCCATACACCAGATTACAATCGTCGAGCTTGAAGACTTTCGAGTTAACGTGCTCACAGACAGACAGACAGACACTAAACCAAAGATGCGGTTTTCGAATTTATAGATGCGTTTTATGTGTTTTTTGAGCTTATATTTGAACAATCGGACAGACAGATTTCTTCTGAACAGATTTTGCTCAAAATTTGAAAAAACCAAAATCAAATACACTTCAATAGTTCAGTTCGAAGCGTTTTCTTTATCTTTGTCACTGAAGACAGACGGGCATTTTTTTAAAGCAAGTGGTTTTTGAGCTCAGAGAGGTCTAAAATGTGGAGATTCATCTACATTTCGGGTTCGAATTTTTCGACGATTGCAACATTTTATCTAAACAATGTATACGAGAAAGTAAAAAAGAGTTGTTTTTTTTTAACTCTTGGTGATACAATTTCAAAAATCAGGAAACAGTGATCTCCGAGACTGTTGGAACCTTTCTTTACTAAATCCCAACCCCCCCAAAAGAGCCATTCTTCAATTTGTTGTCCAACCCCCCGAGCCGCTGAGAAGATACTAAAACAGGCTTTATCGTTTCAAATGGCTGCTGCTATGACAACGCCGTTTTGACGCCATAAGTCAAACCGACATTAGACAGCACTTTCCATAAATATAGAATGCGCAGGCGAAACTGATAATATTTTGTTACCTATTAAACTGTTTCCCGTTTTGCGATAATTACTCATACGCAGTCGCATGAAGGGAATAATTTAAATAACTTTCTATCATCCTGGAACGCAATTAGCTTCGATGGCCGTTTATGAATATTCCATTGTTCTGCTAGTTAATGGAGTATGGGCTCCTAATAAAAGAGTCGTTACGGGAATATGATGTGTAATTTTCTTGTGTTTACGATACGTCTGCGGAATATACGTCTTTGTCTTCGCGGAATGGACTGTTCGGATTCATTCTGGAATGGCATATATTTCCATCAACAATCGTACATTCGGTTGTCGGCGATTCTTTTGGAATCCAGACGAATGCCGCCATTATGGATGATAGAGGAATCGATTACTGCAAATGAAACTATCGCCATTTATGAAAGGAAGTGATCAGGTATAAGTAAAAGTAAAAGATGATTCCTGTTTATACTAAGTCAATAAGGTTAACCCCCCAGTCAGACGATTTCTGCGGGTTGGCAACCAACCCATTTTCTGTTGCTTGCATCTCAGTTTCCGCTGTTTAGGATGTTTATTTTTACAATTGCGCCATTTGTATAACGCCATATTATTATCACGTAACATACAGTATCGGTTCACTTTCGTTGAAAAATACTTGAACTCATTTTCAAACATCGCATGGGGCCGCGGTGGCCTGGTGGTAAGGTCTCGGATTCGGAACCGGAGGGTTTCGGGTTCGAGACTCGATTCTACCGAAGAACTGTCGTGTGAGGGGGGTCTCTTGCACGTTAAATCTGTCAGGCCAAACGTCCTCCCGTTGGTGTGGTGAGGAGAGGGGAGTGCCAGTTCAGGTGTCATGCTCGTCATCTGTCTGAGGTCCGTCCCAAAGTAGCCCTCGTGTTGCTTTAAACGAGACGTTAATATAACTAAACTAAACTCAAACATCGCATCTATATAGTGAACTTTAAAAATCACGCAGGTAGAAGATTAACTCTGCAATTTCAACCACTTGACATACGAATTTACTTAACTTTCTAATTAAATGACGAATTTAATAGCTTCCTAATCGGAATATTTATTATTATTCGAATTCCTTTAACAATAATAGGTGTCAAGTGACTTTTTTCATTTTAAATTATTTAATACTTTTCTCTTAATTGCAGATTAAAAATTAAAAATTCAATCATTCGATGCGCATCTCAGACACGTCATTGTATGCGATGTGGGTAATCTTTTCTTTTCTTAGAACATTCGAATTTCTTTGAATTCAAGTGCCTTAAAACATTGGAATGCCGATTTCTCTTACGAAGATAATCTTAAACCGGCTATTACGACTGGCCCTGAGGTTCACGGAGAAATCTAAATGACTTCCTGACACATTTATTAATATTACGTACAGTATTTTTTGTACAACTGTAGGAAGCTTTTTTTTATCTGATCATATAAACAATAAATATGAAGTTTTGAGTTGAAATAAATTAGTTCGGTCAAAAACTGAATGACACTCACATACACGTGAGGAAATTGGAAAGAAAAAGTATTTAATAGAGCAAAAATCAAAGTCAGGAATTTCAAAAATCCACTCATCTTTCCACATTTCGCCCCTTAGCAAGATAAAATCGTCAAAAATTGGTAGTATCTGGAGATTCAAACGAGCAGTGTTGATGTGATTTAATTATTTTTAATTTTTGTTTTTTAGTTAATTTTTTTGTATGTTGTTTATTCCTTACATACTTGTTCGTATGTATAAATGAATATTGAACATAGATGGCGCAGTATGCTCATCCCTTGAGTATACTTGGAGTGTGAGGGGAGCGCTGTTGAGATTTTTTGTAAACAACCATATGCAGTGTTGTTGAAACTGATGCAGGCAGGCACACCGCTCGCTCTCCGTTAGCGGCAAAAAGTATTATTCGTTCGCTCGTTGTTAGCGGTACTCTCTATTTTTCAATACATATATTATGTGTTTCCTTGTATGTATGCGGTCGCCGTAAGTGTGTGTGTGTGAAAATAAACAAGAAAAAGTAAAGAAGAATTTTTCCTTGGGTTAAATACACACACCCTGCGCTATAAACAAGCAGTATCTATATATTTGGTATAAAGTCACGCACGAAATTTCAGTCACAGCTTTTGGGGATTATCTTTCTAAGATGGACTGACATACATCCTTCCAAAAGTTTGTTTTCGGAAAGTGGAAATTCATCAAAATCTAGAATTCAATTTTTTTCAACATTTCAATTACTTTTTTTTACTTTGCCTGTGTTGAATTACAAGTAAGTAAAAAGAACACTTGGAATATAACTGGATATGCCACGATGCCATAATGTAAATACTCTGAAATGATTAGTCTCAAATGATAAGAGATTGAAAACCGCTACCACTTATCGCTTTGATGTCAACCACTGATCTAACGCAAATATCTCCCCTTCCAGGTTCGCCGTGCCCTCCAAGAAATGGGCCCTCTGGAGCCCATCAACATCTTCCTGCGGCTGGAGATTGACCGCATGAACAAAGTGATCACCACTGTCCGCAACGATCTCGTGGACCTGCAGCTGGCCATCGATGGCACCATCATCATGAACGACGCCCTCAGGGACGCCTTAGAGGCCATCTTTCAGGCCAGGGTTCCCGAACTGTGGGCAAAGGTATTATCTAGTGCCCGTATCTTTGCACAAATCCCACTAATAAGAACAAATTATGTGTCTCATGCATGCTGTTTAATTATATAACTAACTGCTGATTGTTTATTGTTTGCGTAATGTGTAACTAATTGCTCAATACCATTAAATGTAGTCCTCAAATGACTGCTGTTCTACAACATTATGCTTACATTTTAAGCTCGATTTCGGAACCGGTGGATTTCAGGTTCGAGACTCGATTCCACGTAAGAACCGTCATGTAAGGGTATCTATTGCCCGTTAAATCTGTCAGGCCAAATGTTCTCCCGCTGGTGTGGTATGAAGAAGGGGTTACCAGCTCAGGTGTCGTCCCCGTGATTTGGCCGTGGTTCAAAATGGCGAGATCCGTCCCAAAAAAGCCTAGGTCTTGCTTTACAAAGGGGCGTTAATATAATTAAACTATATTTTATACTGAAATTTCAAGTTAAACCAAAGGAAGCTCTCTCCCCAAAATTGTATTCTCTAATAAATATACCTATAATGTATGTATTATTAACTTTATGCTATTGGTAAGCAATAATTGTGAAAGAACCTATTAGAGTGCGATATTAACGCCCAGAATCAGGTTAATGCAAAAGTAAAACCATATTTTGGCTCCTTCTTCCGAATATTAAAACCAAAGTCTGACACTATAATTTTTGTCACAAAAGTAACATATCAAATTTCATATGTTTTTTTAGATAAATTTCATATATAATTTTTAAGTCATTACGTCTCTGAGTTAATGTATTTATATGCTTGTGCAAATACTGACCAATAGAAGATCAACCCTTTGATGAACCCATGCAAGCACGTCATCGCTTGATTTTCCATATGCATCACTTTGAAGGGCTATTTAAAATAAACTACCTGATTAAATGATTAAATCATTCTTAATTCCACTCACTTCTTATTTCACCATCATTGTAAGGAAATTATCATTTTGATGACAATTCTATCTAACGTTATTTCAGCTCAATTTATCAATAATCACGATTGTCATTTCCTAATATAAGGTCTCCTGAAGCAGCTAATATTTTTGAGTATATAACACCATGTCTAATTGTAAATATCGATGTTATAAAATTACCGATTTTATAACATCATGCCCAATTGCAAAAATTACCAATTTCATAACATCATGTCCAATTGTAAAAATTATCTATTTTATAACATCACGCTCAATTGTAAAAATAACCAATTTTATAACAAGCATCATGCCCAATTGTAAAAATAATCAATTTTATAACATCATGCCCAGTTTTAAAGTGTTGTCACGTCATATTTGAAATATCCTATGCTTAGTGAATTTAAAATATTGATTGGTTTATAATAATCTGAATTCACTTGGTAACAATCGTAGTGCATCAAGTGTACTAGAAATATTTTATTCCCACACCAGTACATCCAGTGTCATTTTCCCTCCCCAGGTATCTTGGGAGTCGAGCACCCTCGGTTTCTGGTTCACTGAGCTGATGGAGAGGGACCAGCAGTTCCGGCGCTGGTGCTTCAAAGGCAGGCCTTCCACCTTCTGGATATCGGGGCTGTTCAACCCCACCGGATTCTTGACGGCCATGAGACAGGTAGGGGTCGTTTTTTTTCTGATTCTTTGACAAAGCTTGCCAGAATTCGACAATGACCTGAAATTTCTAGACGATTTTTATGATGCTAGATCACGCTTCATGAGCTGACATTTCATTTAGATTTTTTCCCATCGTATATGTGGCGGTTTGGATTGTGGAGTCTCGCCAATTAGGAGATTGAATTCCGCCAAGGATCAAACTTGCGTAACATATCCGCTAGACAAAAATGATCGCCAATGTTTAGTGACTGTTACTGGCTTATTAAGATACTACCACATATATACTATTAATTTCTTGCTTTGTTAATCAACTAATACTCACGATTCTGAAAACTGACTACAATCGTACTATAGCGTCAAACAGTTAGTTAACTCTTTAACTGTCGCGTAACTTACTTGTGGTTCACAGTTATTATTTAATTGTATTGAATCGCCTATCTAATTAGGTACCATTTCTCTGCTATAATTAACATGTTGACTGACTTCCACGTCTTCATTTTCGCAAACAGCAAGAGGTTGTGGGAGGTGATGTTGGCTCAGAATAGAACCTGGGACCTATGATTTTGAAAGCCAGTAACATACCACTGGACAAAAGCATGTGCATGTGCCGTAGATGTTATCTGTCTTATTAAGATATCACCACAGACTCACCCTCCAGTGAGTTGGACCAACA
This sequence comes from Argiope trifasciata, assembly GCA_026543055.1. Lineage (NCBI taxonomy): Eukaryota > Metazoa > Arthropoda > Arachnida > Araneae > Araneidae > Argiope > Argiope trifasciata. The sequence continues at coordinate 989,445 of JAPMOQ010016150.1, read as the reverse complement.
ATATGTGTTGTTGTTGAGTGAGCGGTTGCTGTGAGTAGCTATTGTGTCTACTGCGCCATACCCAACTTTGTTTGGCGAGCGGGGAGCTTTTTTGTCACGCCAACCGTTATGGCGAGCGTGCGTGAATTGTTGCGTCAAGTGAGTCTGACGACTTTTGTTGCGGGTAGATGGCACCACATCAGTTGCGTGAAGGTTCATTGTTTGAGGTCACCATTGTGGAAGGTGAAATGTGCTCTCGGAATAGAACCTGAGACCTTTGAGTTTGAAAGCCAGTAACATACCACTGGACAAAAGCATGCCCATGTCCCGTAGATGTTATCTGTCTTATTAAGATATCGCCACAAGGTCTTATTTAGTGTAGAATTTGATGCTGATGGAGCACGCATGTTTTTAGTTTATATCTCCTTGTATTAACACATTGTTCACCGTGCGATTCACACCTTCTACCTTATTAGAAATACTCTTCTCAACAACAATTAACCAGTTAACTGTTTTTGGCGAATATATTCATCACGGAAAAAATGCACAATTTGAGTTATGACGAGTTTATTCTTCAGGAGTAATAACTAATTAGGAGATACAAGTTTATTTTACAGAGGAGTTACAATAAATAAGTAAGTAATTAGAAGACACAGTTCAGATATACATTTTACGAAGAGGTCGAAAACTGATAACTGGTTAAGAGATAGCAAATAAGTAAGCATCTTATTAGACAGTTGTCCGAATCACAGGCTTGATTCATGGCAGCGAACGTGTAAAAACATTAAAGAAAGGATAATCTAATTAGATAGTCCAAATATGAAACGGGAATCGTAATATTGAACATGTTAAATATTTTTATACATGAAGTAAAATCTTAAGAAATAGGTATTGAAGATTTTCGGCAGATTGTTAAAAAAATAAATTTAAAAGTCTTGGTTAATTTAAGAATTTGCTGTAATTCTTGTTTTATATGCTGATTGAATCTTGGATATTACATAAACTTCGATTATAACACACACACACACACACACACACACACACACACACACACACACACACACACACATATATATATATATATAGAGAGAGAGAGAGAGAGAGATTACTTGCTGGTACCCAACGCGTTACTGCCGCAGAAGAAATAATTTTGGAAATATCGTTTCAAATTTAAAATAACTGTCTTGTTTCATTAGGAATGATTGTCAGAATAACATTTATTTTCGTATCGGAAATGAATACATTCACTGGAATGGAGTTATATATAAAGGAGAAACGTGAATAATATTAATTTTATGTTTTTAAACTTTATTATTCAAGACTTTAGGATTGGCCATATTTTTTTGTTTTTCCATCTTCAGCAGAAACAATAAGTGCAAGTAATAAGTATTCAAACTTTCGTCGCAATCGGATGAACCGTAAGTGAGCGCATTAGTGACATACAGACAAACATTCATTTTTATTTTGCATTATAAACTCGAACATAATCAAAGAACTAAATTCAAAACTGTCAATAGGCTGATAAGAATAATATGCTTTATAAGCAATCAATAATTCTCAATCATTTTAACACTTTGTCTAGAATTTTTTTTTATCTAAATATGCTATTAAATCGGTGAAGCTATTAATTAATATGAATTCGAACAACAATAAATATTCCGAAAATATGTGTCATCTGATTAAGAAGTTAAATTCGTAAGTCAATTTAATTTTTTAATTGACTTATGAATTAATTTCGTAAATCTATGCTAAAGTCAATGCTCATTTTAAAACATTCTAAAAAATACATAAAACATGCATAAAACATTCTAAAACATTTCCTTTTAAAACATTCTAATTTCGTAAATCAATGCTCATTTTTAAACATTCCAGGAAGTGACCAGAGCTCACCAAGGCTGGGCACTAGACTCGGTATCCCAACGTAACAAAGTGACCAACTTCCGCAATCCGTCGGAAGTGAGCGAATCCCCAAACGAAGGAGTCTACATCTACGGCCTGCACCTGGAAGGCGCGTCTTGGGACATGAAAGCGGGGTGTCTCAGAGAGTCCAGCCCCAAGATCCTTTACGAGCCTCTACCTCTGCTGCACGTCTATGCCATCAACAGTACGTCCGGTAAAAGTCCGGATGTGTACGAATGCCCTGTGTACAAAAAGGCAATGCGTACGGACTCCACCTACATAACGTCCATCGACCTGAAAAGCGAATGCAACCCGAATCACTGGATTCTGAGAGGTGTAGCGCTGCTGTCGGATATCAAATAGACTGAAACAAAAGAAAACTTATTTGTAGATATTGTACAGAATAAAATATATATAATAACTATTGTTTGAATGTGAATCGATCCATTTATTTTAAAACAATTTCAAATATACTAGGGGGCTTCACCCCCTTCTCGCTTATGCTTGCCAACACCCAGGAACTGCTGATGCAGTTCCTCTCGGATCACTTTGTTCGCTCGCCATTTACTAAACCACTGTAGTCTAGCAAAAGATTGATTCTTATAGCTTATTCCAAAATGTGATAAAACAATGAAAGGCATAAAAAAATGTGAAGCAAAAAGTACACTCGAAAATTCAACTTTAGAAAAGTTCTTTGTAGACACTAACTTCTCATTTAGCAACTATATACATCCATCACAGAAACAAATTCAAAAAAATTGGGCTTTGCTCACAATTTTTCAAATTTGGGAACTATAACACAAAAATAGAATATAAAAAATTGATATTTACAAGAAAAAAATTTTTTGAAAGCAGTTCAAATTCGATCCATTCCAAATTAGAATTAAAAAAAAATGAAATAAATAAAAAATGTAATGTAAAAAGTACACTTGGAAACTGAACCTTAGAAAAGTCCTTTATTTAACACAAATAACTTCTCATTTAGGAACTATATACATCCAACACAAAAACTAATTTTTTTTAAAAATCCATTAATTTTTCAAAAGCGTTCTCTTGATATTTTATCAAACCACTTGTTGATGTTATAGAGCAAGGTCGAAGTGTTGCCAAACTGCGATTAACAAATTCAGCCAGATTTTGTTTCCACATAAGCTTTATATATATATATAGAGAGAGATACGAGACTGAGACAAGAGACTGCGTATTGCAAATTCAATCTCTTTATTCGTTGTAATTAATTTTTTTACCTTAATTTTCTATTAATCGGGGTTGTGTGTTGTGTGATTTCCAATGGATGTTCTTAATCTCTGAAGGTGGGTTAACATAAGACCAACTATTGCTCACAAACGTCCCTGTGTTGTTGTGTCTGTAAATTTATTTGGTTAGAGAGTTAACAAAATTTTATGCAATCACTTGAAAAAAAAATCCCGAAGTCTAATAAAATTTATTTGGTTAGGGCTTTGTCTCCATGCAATATGTTCAACCTTTTATTGATTATTAACGATGGTGAATAGTATTGATGTATCGATATTTCGACCTTAGCACTCCCACATACAGTTGACCACAGCATATCAAGCATAAGGCTAAAGCGATTTTTCTTGTGCATTGACTGCAATTTCATAAAGAAGTAAATCTCAAAGGAAATTGCAATCACTTGAAAAAAAATCCCGAAGTCAATGAAAATGCATAAAATCTTTTTAATTCGAAAAAGCTCCTCTCAGAAGAGAGCGGCAAATTATCAGTAATGATGAAAACACAATGATCTGTGTCTTCAGTATTAATCTTGATCCCGTCAGCAGGTTCAAATTGCGTGACGGCATATATTTTGATACCCACTTTCAATCTCTATTTGATTATGAACGATAATGAACCCAACTGATGAATCGATTCTTCGTCCTTTGCATTTCTACGTACAGCTGACCACAGCAAATGGCCGAAACAATTTTCCTACTGTTTTGATTGTAATTCTCTAATGAAGTAAATCGCAAATGAAATGGTAATCCTTTCAAAGAAACCCTCACGTCAGTGAGAAAAAGTGAAATCCTGGTGATTCGAATAGGCTCGTCCCAAAATGGCGCTGTTAAAGTGGTTACTTCATTGCCATCAGAAATTATCGATAATAACGATAAAACAACGGTAAGTGCCTTCATTATCAGCCTTAACCCTGTTCACAGCTTCGGCGATTTCAAATCACGTTGCGGTATATGTTTGGATATCCAACTTTCAGTGCGGATTCGTACTAATCACTAGGATTAGGCGTATTGAATAATTCTATTTGACAGCTTATTGTTTCATTATTATTTAAATAATTTTCTTTTGAAAAGCATTTTATTTCGAAAACTAGAATTTCTATCACAGTAAAATTGCATCGTAAGTTAACTCAATAGAGTATTTTTGGATCCATGTTTGCTTTCATAAGGTTTGGTCTTGTGTGATTTCCGATGGATGTTTATCTCTAAAGATAGGTTCACATATGGCCAACTATTATGAGCAAACGTTGTCCCTGTATTGCTGTCTCTGTATTGTCCTTGTATGAATTGTATGAACAGTTCAGACAACGTCTTTGGAACCATTTGCCATTGTCCCATTGTAATCAAGAGATTGACCACATTACCCCATTGGAAGTAGGCGGGATCTTCTACTGCGCAAAATAAATGGCCTCGTGTGAACCCACCTTAAAGCAACGTTTGCTAGAGGTAAACTATTGCACACATTTCAAGGTCACGTATACTTCAGGAATATCATATGTTATATGGTAAATAGTTGTCCCATAGGAGTCACGTGATCTACATTAGGTAGGTGTGGCTTTCCATTTTGCGCAATAGTTGGCCATGTGTGAACGCTGCTTATGACTGTTCCTTGCAAAACAAATTTATCAAAATTCATTGGAGACCCTTATTTTCCCATATTGCTTCTTTCTATGTAAACTAATGCATTGAAAACATTCGGAAATTTTTTGTAGCTATGTTGAGAAATTACAATTTGAGACATTAATTTCATTGTATTTACTTCATTCGAAATGCTTGATGATTTCAAACTATCTATGATTTAGCGATCATAGTTCCTATTAGTATTACTATCAGTGCTTGCTTGAAATCTACAGAAAGGAGAATCTCCCTGTCTATTAGATTTGCTTACGTTGAAGATTCTGAAGAATTTAATTCGTGACACCGAGTTCATTCCTGTATATCTTCCAAGAATAGGGCTTGAATCTTTTGCTAATCTTGGGTCTTCCCCTTTCTTCCCTTGATGTTTCAAATGAATATTGTCTGTACAGATGAAATCAATCCGGAATTGCCCCTATAACAGCTCATGAACACAGGAACAATATTTGAATTTGTTCCAGAAAGAACAGAATCCTTCCCTCTTCTAATGCAAACGAGTAATAGATGTACTAATATGCAAGGTAAGTTCCTTCAGTTTGGTTATCGATCGTATAATTCAAAATATTTCATTGCTTTTTGTATATTTTCTGTGTTCGAATGGAAATGCAAGTATTTTCTTCATTTTAATGGCTCCGATTGGTTAATATGGATATCAACGTCATTTTAAGTATTTATGTAGCGTGTTTATGTTCACTTTAGATTATGATTTCCATAAACGATTATAGTGATTTTTACGAAATAGTTTTTCATAATCATTTTTCTTTATTTAAATTAACATCTTAAAAAATAATTATTTATGAAATTTGAAAACATCGCAGTTAATGTAAAAAATGAACTCTAGAATGACAAAAGTAAATTTCCTGTTTTTAAAATTATTGTTCATCGTTTTGAATGATATAAAATATTCCTGTAATTTTAAAATAATTTCGTGTATGTTTTTATGTGACACGCGCGTATGTGTCACATCACTTTCAAATTTATTTTACCGATTTTTTATTTAAAGCAAAAGAAAAGATGCTACCAATTTTTAAACATTGACTAAATTTTTTAAATCAAAATTTCACCTTTTGTCATATAGAAACTTCGGAGGAAATTATTCCTGAAGAAATATTTTAAAATTATTTTTAAATTCAAGATTTCACCATTTCAATGACATTATAATTGCATTGCCACATATTTCTTTCAGTTTTTTTTAATTTTATAAAAACTTTCAAGACATTAAAATTAATATTAACTTTGTAAATTGTTGCTTAAAATTTGCTTTGTTTTAATACTAATCTTTTTAATAGGTTTTCCATTTTTTAAATCAGTGATTTACAGAACTTTAACAGTGATTTAACAGGAAAGCACGAATAAGTTAATGGGAAAAACAAAGATAAAAATAGTAAAGCTTTTGAGCATAAGTGAAGCAAATGTTTACTTACAACAGATTTAAGCTACCAGGAATTAATTAATATTTTGTCTCGTTATTTTAAAAAATTCAGTGAATCTTATTCAAAATAAAACTATGCAATTTAGAAAATTTTACATTTTTAAAGATAATTTCATTCTTGTGCAAATTGTCTTTCGATTTTTAATTCTTTAGAAAATTTAACGCGGGCGATTTTGAAATGAAAATTTTTTTTATATAATCCTTTGCAAGCGACATTAAGACTTTGAATTATTCTAATACTTAAAAAAAATTATTTCATTACTATACCAAGCAAAAGGTTTTGCATATTATACCATTTTATATAAAAGTAGTTTATACGCTAAAAATACTATACATAACAGAATTTTAATCTCAAACAACAACGAATATATCAACTAATATATAATAAAATTCTTTCTTAGAAATAATTTTCTTATCAAGTGAAATGTTAATATATTTCGCTAGTTTTATATATATATCCTACCTAGTTTTCTGACGCTATTGTTTAAAACAATATATTCTCCCTTGTAATTACTCTGACACAGAATTACTAATAGCAATTATCGAATGTCTTCTCCCAACGTTGAATTTCCGAAATCACTTCAAGATTGTGAAAAGTCCTTATGTAATTAGAAAGCATCAATTGTCATTAAAATCAATTCAGATGGCAACTTTAAAGACTCAATAAGTATAGTGTTGAAGAATATTTTCCCAACATCGTACAATCATTAGAACATTTTTGGTTGTTAGAAAGAGTGCATCAAACTGCTTTTCAATACTTGTGTGAATGCAAGTTAATTATCCATACTTTTCAATTCTCAACATGTTGAAATTCAAATTTCAATGTAAAAAAACATAACAGGTTTAATCCAGTATTTTTATAAATATTTTCATTTTTAAATGACCGCAATATATTTCATGGGTACAAAATCTATTTTGCTTTATGTTAATGTAGATTATCAATGTCTTTTTTTAATTTGTAATTATTAATCTTAATTGGTCTGCTTAAATCAGCATGCCTGTATGGAAAATTCCAATTTTTAAGTTTTAATAGTTGAATGAAACAGCAAATTGTATTAACGTAATCAGCCTTCTAGATATTCGTTACAACAGATAGTTAACTAAAGCATTTTAACCCTTTACTCTCGGATGTCTTCGACTCTGCACTATTCAAGATGGTGGATCGTTTTGGAATTCTATTTATGAGCTTTTAATTTTGATTGTTGCATATATCTATAAACTAAGTAGAAGGTATAGATTAATTTTTCAGGAAATTTCAATTTATATATATATATATATATATATATATATATATAATATTCCTGAAACCCAGAAGTTCTTGTATTATAATTATGGATCGGATTATTATTTTCAGAGCTCTAAAGCTTAATATAATCCTATTCAATTACATGATATTAATCTCACAGACCTATTACTAAATAGTTATTTATAATTTCTATACGTGATTTTTCTTTAAATGTGTAATGATAAAAAAATTGTTAAAACAAAGTTATTAATTTTTTTTTGTTTCTGAAATTGAAGTTGATGTTATTATTAATATTTTATTAATTTTATTTTCTTTAAAGAAAAATTAAGTCCAACATTTTTAATTAGAAATATAAAAGTATACTTTAACTTTAGGATTATGTATACCAGATTCTCAAAAGGTTTTGAAATATCCTATTTCAAAACAAATAGTTTGTGATATTTTTTGTAAAAATTGCGAATTTCATTTTATATATATTAAATTTTGCATCATATTTTTAACTGATTTGCAAGAAAATCCTCTTTATTATAACAAAAATTCGACGATTTTTAACGTTTATCGCTTCTTGGTTCTCGTGAAAAATAGTTTATAAATAGAAACTAACGTCGCTTTATCTTCATTTGGTGAAATAAATCGCTGCTTAACGTCTTCACTTATTTCTTCCCTGTCTGTAAAAATAGAATTTTGCAATCGATTTTTGACCAGTCGACAGACCATCGTAGATCGAAAATACTATAGAGTTCTCTGCTTAATCTAAACACTATTGGCAAAAGCAGATTTCAGGAAAGAAATGACCCAATTTCGTAAATAATTTTTAACAATTTCTAATTAATATATTTTTTCTAGTATATTAGCATTTGTTAAGACGCATGCTAAATCAAATATAAAGTTAAGAGTATGTCTATTTTTCTCAAACGTTTTTTAATGGTCTTATGATATGTCGTTTGCTAGAAAAATTACTTATCTTAATTTCTATAGTTTTTACAACATATAACATGTAGAAAGAAGTTTAAAGTGGTACTTGATTTTTTCTGAAAAAGTGAATAATCGAAAAATTGGTTGATTTAAATTTAATTTACGAAAAGGAAGTAGACAAATATAATAAATTTATTTTTCGTTGATATTTTTATCCTGTTATTTTACATAGAAAAGCAAAATGGTCTGCAAATGAATAGGAAAATAAAGAATGAAAAACTCGACATTCATTTAGGCGAATCGTTGTAAAACTTCAATGCTTTTTTTTCCTATAACTTTGTTTATTTTACGTTTTTTTAAATGACTTCTTCATAATTTGTTTGTTTCCAATTATTTCCATCCAGAATAATTAAAATCGTGCTTATTAAATAAATATCACTGTTTTTCTCCAATATGTTCTAATTTAGTGCGTTATAAAGAAAATTAGTTTATAAATAAAGTATTCTTTCTTTGGCTTCATTTTCTGAAATAAATCCTTATTTAATATGTTTTACCATCCTGAACTTGGTTTATTTCTACCGTGCTGTAAAAATAAAATTTCACTTGCATCGCTTTTTCATGAATTAGTAAACTGAAACTATAAACGGTTCTTCGTTTAATTATAAATAGTTCTAATTTAATGCCTTTCGAAAAGATAATTTTATAGATAAAATATTCATTCTTTACCTTTATGTATTCTGAAGTATATTATGAAGTAAATAGTTGAATATGATTTACAATCTTGTTTTCAATTTTTTTTTGTCGTTTTTGTAAAAACAGAATTTTATTTACATAATTTTATCTTGTATTGGAGATCTGAAATTTTCTACAGTTCTTCGTTTAATTCTAAACACTATTGGTAAAAGCAGGTTTAAGAATGGAGCTACTCAACGGTGTAAAGAATTATTAAAAAGATTCGATCTATATAAATATATACAACCTTCAATGCTTTTTTTAATACAAATTTGCTCATTCTATCTTTTTTTCAAAATAATTTCTTTATAATTTGATTTTCTTCAATTATTTTCGTTCAGAATAATAGAGATTCGTGCTTATTGAATAAATTTCACTTTTTTTTCTCATTGTAATACAGTTTTCAAAAGAAAAGAATTTATTCAGTATGTTCTGAATAATTTTTTTTCTTCTATCTATTCTTAATTTTCAAATAAATTCTTCATGATTCGCTTTTCTTCAAATAATCTTTTCCAGAATAATTTAATTAATGCTTATTAAATAAATTTCTTTCTTTAAAAAAGTATTTCTAATTTAATGCCTTTCGAAAAGATAATTTTATAGATAAAGTATTCATTCTTTACCTTCATATATTCTGAAGTAAATAGTTTATGCTTTACAATCTTGTTTTCAATTATTTTTTTGTCGTTCTTGTAAAAAAAAAAAAAGTTTCATTTACATAGTTTATCCTGTATAAGAGATCTGAAACTTTCTACAGTTCTTCGTTTAATTCTAAACACTACAGATAAAAGCAGGTTTAAGATTGGAACTACTCAACTGCGTAAAGAATTCTTAACCAGATCCGATCTATATTTTTATTTTAATATTAACATCTATTAATTTTTGCTCCGTCCTAGGATATGTTATTTGTTTGAGAAATTCGAGATCCTAATTTGTAATTCATGTGTTTATGTAACGAAGACCTTGTATCCCTGATAAGTAAATGTATCACTCTACGGCCCACGATGAGATAGAGATCACATCCATCCATCCATCCATCCAGCGTGCGAAGTCAATGGAAAATCACAGTTCTTAATCTGAAAGAAAATTAATAGCACGTCCGTGTCAGTTTCCATCTCTTCACACATCTCGACTTCTGTCAGGGGGAAAATGTGACCCGATGCGATCGTTTAGCAATATCTCCGCTGTCGAGTTCGTGTATCGCGTGTCGTTATTAACCTGCTGTTGTAAAAACTCGACTTAACAAATCAATTTGATGGTGTTTTCACGTAGACTTTCTAAATGGTTACTGCTTTGATCAAAAGATAAGAGCATTTTTTTAAAAGTATTCGTAATCTATACTTATAATAAAGCTCAATGTGTGTGTGTGTGTGTGTGTGTGTGTGTGTGTGTGTGTGTGTGTGTGTGTGTTGGTGCTCTACAGGCCAGACCGTTGGACCTACATCTACCAAATTTGGTACATGTATACCTTGGAGGTCGGGAATGTGCACCTCGGAGCCCTTTTTTCGAATTTTTAATTAGAATTTGAATTAAAATTTAAGCGAAATTTCGACGTTTTTCCGTTATAACTTCCGAAAATATGATTGCTCAAACATGATTTTTATATCAATTTAAAGATAAAAAAATTAGCTTTCTAACGGTATCAGTTTTTTTAATTTATAACGTAAGCGTCTATTTTTAACGAATTTTTAAAGAAATATTTTAACCATTTTTTATCACGTGACTGGATAAAATAAAAGAATGCCGGAAGTTCGAATAAAAAAAGCTATCATCGCAAAATAAATCTAAAGAAATGCAACTTTTAACACGTGACAGGATAAAATAAAATAAATATAAAATGTGATATTTTCTAAAAAAATAAATGCAAGGCAAAGGATTCTATGATCGTAAAAGGATTCTATGAAGGTAAATAATTAATTCAATAAATCTTCTTTACAGTAAACCTGATCGAATTTAGACAGGATATGCATTGGAATCCCGACTTAATGGCATATTTCTATTATCGTTTGCAATATCTGTATCATTAATTCAATATTTTTTTTTTCATTATAAAATGTGATAGTTTCAAAAAAAAAATAAATGCAAAGGTAAGGTTTCTATAAAATCTGCAAGAGCACGTCAAAGGGAGAAAATGTTTTTTCACCGTGTTGCCATCATTTTGAAGGAAGTTCAAATAAAAAAAAAACTATCATCGCAAATTAAATCTGAAGAAAGGCAACTTTTAGCACGTGACTGGATAAAATAAAATAAAATAAATATAAAATGTGATATTTTCTTTTTAAAATGCAAGGCAAAGGATTCTATGATCTTTTGCAATATTTAAATGATTAATTGAATAAATTATCTTTATTTATACAGGATTGAATTTATACAGGATATGCATTCAAATTCCTTTCCAAAGGCCAATTTGTAAAATATTATTAATAGGCATGTATATTGTTTAATACTATTAATTTTATCTAAATGAAATAAATAATTACATTTTATGTAGTTTGAGTCAAACAATGCATTTATGAATAATGAGTTTGAGATTTCTTCATACTTTGCTCTGTGACCCATATTTTACAAAATATTTTTATTAATATTTTAAATAAAAGTTACTACATCAATCAGTCTTCTAAATCAATCATTAAAACTGACTGATTTATAAAATTAAAGAATATTATTAGGAAAACGTGTTCTTTTAGAACTTTCAGTCCATCATCTTAAAGAAAATATTAATTTCAGGCCAATCAATGCCCGGAGTTACTTCAAGGCTAATGAATATGTGATTTAATTGAAAATTTTAGAACCCATAACTCATGGCGAACCAGCTGGTCACCAAAGGCGGCTAGTACAAAATAAGAAGAAACTTTCTTCTACATTGTATATAAAGTAGCTTGATAAATTTTAATATAAAGGTAGACGAAGAAATATAGATATTTTGAGAATAAATTTCAACTTAAGACGCCTTCGGCAATCAACTACTAACTCAATATATTAATGGCGTTAATGTCAAACAATTTTGATGAATTAGATGTTATCGCAGTAATATATTAACTCTTTAATACATTATAGAAAATATTAAGTCTTTCGGCCCTAATGGAAATATACGTCCCAATGACTTTATTCTCGATTGCAAAATAAATCTCACTTATACAGAGGTTATATTAGAATGAATAATTTTTAAGTGTGATTTAACATTTTAATCATGCAAAAGTCTGATAAAAAGTGTTAAATTATATTTCCAATTTAAACAATGAGTATTGTGTTTTGTTTAGGTATTCTTGCGATTAAGTGGCGATATAAATTGATATCATTTTAACTTGTTAAGTCTGGAGAAACTGTCAAAATTTATTTCTAAATATTTTACTGAATTGGAAGTTAGAGAAAAAGCAAATGATATGAGATGTTTTCATATGAAATAAAAATTGACCAAATCACTAAAATAATTGTGGTTGAAGGACTTAGTCAAAAATTTACTATCATACAGAATGTACAGAGAAATAGTGTTTGAGATTTATCTTAAAAATGAAGTATGCTGGAAAATGATTTGAAATATATATATATATATATATATAATATATATATATATAATATCGTAAAGAAGCCTTGAAATAGGAGAACACTCTCCTATTTGATGACGTATGTAAGTGCCAGAAGTTTTCAGATGGTATAATTATAGGTGAAATCTTTGTGGTTGTCGCTCTGGACTGTTTCAGCTAATTTGAATAATCAACTTCTTTGTTTCAGCTAATTATTTTAATTATATCGATATATTAACGCTAATTATCAACCTAACCCATAGGCTTATTTACTAAAACTGGATGAAAATTATTTCTCGTAAGTCTTGAGCGTGTAGCCTGGTGATAAGATATCGGCTTCCGAACTGGAGGGTTTCAGGTTCGAGACTCGATTCCACCGAAGAATCGTCGTGTGAGGGGGTCTCTTGCACGTTAAATCTGTCGGGCCAAACGTCCTCCCGCTGGTGTGGTGTGGTATGGAAAGAGAGGTACCAGCTCCGGTGTCGTCCTAGTCATCTGACCGTGGTTCAAAATGACGAGGTCCGTCCCAAAGTAGCCCTCGTGTTGCTTCAAAACGGGACGTTAAAATAACTAAATTAAACTCCAACTCGAAATTATCCTCTGAAAAACTTCCGTTGATTCTGTTGCAGTCAAATGCCCCCACTTGTTGATTGAGTCTATGCCAGAAATCGTTTTCATCATTTGATTGTGATTCAAAATTACCAGATTTCGCCCAAGAATAAGTCTAGAAAAATGCGGTATAAATATATTTAATCTCACATGTTTTTCTCCTTCAGAGTAACGAAAAATTGCATCTTAATGAAAAGATGTTTGAAACAATAAATGATATTTTATTTAAAAATTAATATTAAGGAAGTAAATTACATCAAATTCCTTTGGGAAAATTTGGAGTAACTGATAATTATACTGGTAATCATTTCTAAAGTTTTTACTGGCCGAGAGTAACTAGACATTCAAAATTTTTTTCAATACAGAATATATGCATATATATTGTAAGGGGGGGGGCTTCAATATATATGCATATATTGCGCCCACCCCATTGTTGTCCCTGAATCATGCATGCACAAAACCAAAAGTAAAAAAACTGTTTAAAAAAGTTTCACTGACAAATAGCTCAATTCCGAATTCTTAAAAAAGTAATATTTCAGCATTAGTTAAAATTCAGAAATTTCATCTTAATTTTAACTTCTTATGCAGGAATAAAGAATTAAATACTGAAATAAAAAAAATAGTAAGCAAATTAAATTTTTCTTAAGCCGTTAAATCTTTAATCGTATTTTTGCTTCATCTGATATTGCTGAAAACCCAATTACTATTTAAAAAAAAAAAATATGCAGATTTAATATGTATATTGCTTAGATATTCAGACTATTGCTAGCCGAGAGACGAAAAAGTTTCGTTACTCGTAAAACAATTCATTAGTGTTGCCACAAACAGAGTATCTAAAAGCAGAATCAACAAATATTGTTTTAAATTCTTTTGTATTTTTGGTATTAATTAAATCTTTGTTTTTCCTTTTGTATCATAATTTCGCCGTCAATTACGATGTAAATGCTTACTACGACGTGATAATAATTTTCATTACATATTTCTAACAATGCTGGCAAAACAAACCAAAAATGGTTTGAGTCAGGTGACTCATTATCTACCAATCACAAAGAGTAAAACTCACTGTTTACATTTAAAAAAATTATATAACATATATAGATCTTAGTACGAATAAAGACACGGATGATTCAGTTTTGCAACATATTCTTTTTTATTCAATTTTTCACTTAAATACAAGACTTACATTTTATGCACACATGTAACATCAGTATTTTCCATCAGGAAAAGCGAAAAAGAAAATTTTTAATTTCTTTTCTTTTTTTTTTTTTTTTTTTTTTTTTGCACAGAAAAAAAATGTGAAGCAAACACTAAACTTTGCTTTCAGAAATTGAAAATTATTTCAAATTCATTCCCAAAAAGTAGAAGATATTGTAAAGCGGCCACCATATTCTTATATCAGTTAAGAAAATACCAGAGTTGTATCAGGCAAATGCATTTAACTAATAATTTCCTTTTTAATGCAATATTTTTTAATATACAAGAAAAACTAATACAAAAGTATATAATTTAAATTTAAAAAAACATAATAAAAAAAATTAAACTGAAATTTTAAATTTAGGGCCGCTTCAAATAGCTCTTACTTCAGATCTACAGTTTCCATAGTTCTCAACAATTATTACAACACTAGAACCATAGAAACTACCTACAAAACTACATACAGAACATCATTTGGAAATTTAATTGAACCCCCACACCATTGAGGAACGAAAAACAAAAAGAACAGTCCTATGTAAAATATCCACATATTTTAGTAAATATATGGGGAATGCTGTTTGCTTTTGTGTGCTTTTTCACTGTACTAAAGAACTTGTTTATACATATATACCATTAGAGAAACCTTTGAGAAGAAAATGAAAGCTTTGGAAATTGTTTCCCCTGCTCAGAGCTGCTCACTGAAATAATTCATTTAGTTTCCAGCATTAGGTTGAATTATTTCATTCAGTTTGTGACCTGGAGTTTGAATTGTATCCTTCACCGTCAAGCTGCAGACATTTGAATAAATTTATTTTATAAAGTTAAACATAATTTTCTTGCAATTTCAAACTGGTAATGATAATGATATGACAGAACATAAAAATATGGTTCCCATGAATTAATTATCTGAAATATATAGGACATTTTAAAGTCAGATTTTTTTTCAAAGATATTTAAATATTTTAAAAACATATTCTAGATAAACAATTATCTAGAATGCATTTTCAAAAAAATATATGAATTTAAAAGTCAAATTAACATATTTCAGAATGTTAAATATATACATATATAATCGATTATTACAGAAAAAAGTAAACATTTTTTATAGAAAAATGTTTAAATTTTTTGATTTTTCCTCAATTTTTTATTGAAATATATAAAAAAAATTTTGCGATTTTCCTCAATTTTTGATAGAAATATATCTAAAATTTTGCAATTTGCTCCAATTTTACAATTTTTGATTGAAATATATCTAAAATTTTACAATTTTTTGGATTCAAAGGCATCTTGCAGGTAAATGCATCAATATTTTTACAATTTAGGAAATATATAATTTAAAAATTAAAAACAGTAATGAGATAAATGTATGAAGTTATGAATTGATATGGTGAAATAGATTAGAATGGATTTCCTAACATTGCCTATTATTAGAATTAATTAATCTCATTATAAACATCAAAGGGAACCATATCAAAGGTCAGGATAATACATAAATTTGGAATACGTATTTTTAAAAGAGACATCTGATGACATATGTTATACATTTTTAAGTTCTAGTATAAGATCAAATGAAATAAATCATACTAATTGATTAATGTTTTGGGTCAAATCAAATTGTCCTATACATAATATAATCCAGCATTAATCCATTTGTATATAAATATAACGTTTAAACATGAACTTAAGTATATTTCAATCCAATTTTCCATTATTTAACCATAAGATTATTTCATTTTTTTTTTACTTCTTATTGGGATTGAATTTATTATACTTGTGAAATTTTTGTTGACCTTTCATCTATGAATTCTTGGAATTCGCTGCCACACTCTAGAATGTCAAATTGTCTTTTCCAGGCATATTTCACAAAACAAGAAAAAAAAGCTCCAACAGTTCAAAGAGGAAATGTTTGTTTGTTTTTCATTTCGCGTTATCTGTACACAATAAAGTCTTTGTGGATCATCCAGATAGCATGAGTTAAACTTCATGGAAAATACAAAACAATATATATAAACGCATGTATTTAGTAACAATAAAAGTAGCAGATGCAGTGACAGTAAAACGACTACTCAAAAAGTTCTCTCAGGGAAATACACTATCTAATAGTCAGCGAGACCACAGCTCGGAGTGATTAGTCACATTTTTAGAGACTTTTTGTTTATTAGACTTTCCCGGTTTCTGTTGTGGAGAAAACAATCACCAAACGGGAAAACTTCTCCATTTTATTCATTTTTTTTTAAATATTTTCGAGGTTATAATAGTTATAACTGTTATTAATATAATAATTAGTTGTTTATGGCATCTGTGCGTTGAATGTTCAGGAAATATTTGCAGTCGATGCTTTTTTTTTCACCGTACAGTCTTTGTTTGTTTGTTTTTTCAGTTTTTTTAGTCTCGGAGAGAGTAGATTTACATGAAGAATTCTTCGGGTTTCCTTTCATTATTTCACTGAGGCGTAAGAGCTCTGTGGCGGTCTTGCCGCTACCCAAGTGGTGAAAACATCTCTGAAAAAAGAAAAACAGAATTTTAAGTATACATTTGTTCGAATGAACAGCATAAAATACCAAACACGAGGAAGTTGAATTGAGCTAAAGCGGGTTGTCAATCTTTTAAGTAGCAGACGAGTCAGTTTTACATTATTTTCCTTAGCAATATATTTTTACTTTTACTGACAGAGCACTGAATATAGTTTCTGACGTTCTAGAACAAACGTCAGAACTATATTCCAAAGGAGCTACCACCAAGATCCTCAAATATTCGGTATCCTCCATTTCTGTCGTTAGGTTTATTGCCAAAATGAAAAATAGAAATTCTTTTTTTATTTATAAATAATACAACGGTCAAAACAAATTCGTTTAACTATGAAGCGTTAGTAGAAATGTTATAAACAAACTAGAACTTGGGACCTATTTAAAATATTGTATAATCGAATTTGTAACAGTGCTTCCTTGCGCAGTAAGTTTTTTGGAAAGGAGCATAAGATAACTCCGATGGATACCAAGTCAATGACCCACAGCTTGAAGACAAAAACGAAAGTTTCTGAAACTGTCAGAATATTGGAGATGTATCTATAAGGTGCGAAGTCACGATATTTTACTAGAAACTTCCATGATCTTCTACGGAAACTATAAAAAACATGATACAAAGTTGAGAATCAACCAGTTGCATTTGTGCTTAAGCGGGTTGTCAGTCTTAGAAGTAGGAGCCGAGTCAGTTTTACATTATTTTCCTTAACAATATATTTTTACTTTTATTGATAGAGCACTGAATGATCTAGAGCAAACATCAGAACTATATTCCAAAGGAGCTAACACCAAGATACTCGAATATTCTTTGTCCTTCATTTCTGTTGCTAGGTTTATTGCCAAAACTGTCATTGACTCAGTATCCATTAGAACTGTTTGCAAAATTTTCTTTCTCACAAGGACACTAACTGATCATAGATGTGAAGTAACAGATTCGTACCATTAAATAACAATCCCGAATAATTAAATCTTAATTAAAAATCGCGTTCCAAAGTAATTTGAAAATAACTAAAGTACAACAAATTAAATAAACATAAATATTATTTTAAAACATAATGAAAATTGGTCTTCAAATGCACAGCGTTTTTTTAAAAAATAAACTGTTAAAATATTATGTTATGGAGTTAAAGGTGGATTCAAACTCACCTGCAGTGCGAGACCACGCAGTCATTGTTGCAGTAGTCCCTCTCCCAGTCTTGTTGCGCCTCTCCCCCCCGGGAACAGCTGTTCTGTAGGGGTGATGTGCACATCATGCCCTGCTGCTGCTGCTGAGCCTGTTGGTGAGTGAGCTGAGGAGACTGCAAAACAAATAAACGGCACTAAATATATGAGCATACAGCCAAAAATCTTAATTAAGAGATACCCAAAAAGTAACAACGTGCTATAAGATTTTACTCAATAATGATTGATGTCATACAAGTCAAGTTCACGGGCCAAATAAACAGAATCTGTAACCATAACTGTTTTCCTCGGCCTTCTAGCAGCCACTGACATGAACAATCAGTCCTTGTCTTGGAAGCGAGGGTAAGCACAATGTTAGTCCCCGAGTATTATTTTAATGCATATGTGTTAAATGTCATTGCCCTAAATAGTTTCGTGTCCGTGTAAATCATGTCTTTTAATGTCATTAAATGTATTTATAACTAAATTGGCATGATTTATTGATTTTAATAGTCTACCCAGACAGAATTAATATTTTGGAGCCCTTTCGGTCACAGATCTAAATTTATACAATTCAGGAAGAAAAATTAATTTGCTTTCAGTTAAGATTATTTTATATACTTAGAGTTGTTAGGGATAGAAAATATTCCCATGCATAAACTACTTATACTTTAAAGATATAAATAGAAAAAATACATGTAATAATTTGAACAGGATAGAATTAATCATTCGAGAACATCCACATTTAGAAAAGGAGACTCTTCTATTGAGCGAAGTAACCGTCTTCCTTTAAACCACACTGCAATTGAATTACAGACACAAAATGAATCTCATGAGGAGCGAAGTGATCGCCTGTCTACTGACAGAGAGGATGATGAAGAAGTGAAAGAATAGACAGGTCTATTTTATATCGGAAGGAGGCTAGACTTAAGTTTAAAGTTGATTTTTACACTTGTATGTTATCCCACAAGCAACGCTGTGTGGTTATATCTAGTTATGGATAAAACAAATCACATGGCATTGAACTATGTCCGAGCAAAGAAGAGCATTGAACAAAGAAGTGCAGCTCACCATGTTCGGAGTGTACGTGATATTGTTGTTGTTGTTATTGAGAGAGGCCATCTGCATGTTGTGGTGTTGCTGCATCATGTGAGGAGAAGGCGGAGGAGGCGACCCCATGTGCATCATTTGCTGCTGTTGCTGCTGGGCCCCGGGGGACAGCATTTGGTGGAGGATCTGGTGGGAAGGGGGTGTCGAGGAGTGAGGTGACATATGCTGAGGCATCATGTGAGGGTGATGTACGCCATTCATGGGGTTCTGCAAGAGAAAGAAGTGAGTTAGGATGTTGTTCTTAAAAATGTGGAAATAAATATATATCAAGCTATATGTATTTATAAAGTTAATAAATATGCATTGAACATGGCTATACGTTACATCTAATGAGATGACTCATCCTTTTTATCACGTTTGTCACCATAAATCACGTCTGTGATTCATTCGGACCACTATCCAATAAGAGGCTTAATTTTATTATAATTATTACTTGAAGAAAAAAATCTAATTAGATGGTAAGTGTGAATCACAGGTGATTCGCAGAATGAGAAACGTGTTAAAATAAGGATAAATAAATTAAACAAAGGCGTATTCTATTCGTGTCAACTTTTACACTGATTGAGAACTTTCGCTATCACCCGAGGATGGTTGCTACGACACTGAGCATGTTAAACGTAAAAATAGAGTTTTATACTGTTAGCAAAAATGCCTTCAAAAGAATCATCAGTAAAATATACGAGTACATGCGTCATGAACTTTTCGATTTTTATTATAAATAATAAATTTCGAAATGGATAAACTTCCGAGATTCATAGACTCTATAGCTTTGTTTCAACAAATTTTTAAGCAAGACTTCCCTCAGAAAATACCTATTAGCAAGTGCATTGCAGTATCTCCTAACATACACACTCAGACATTTTTACTTTAACGTATACGTAGTAAAGAGAAAACGCTGAATTCGAGATTTTAACGAATCTCCACGTTTTAGATCTCCTCGAGATCGAAAAACACATTTTTAGAATTATGTCTGTCTGTGTATTTGCGATAAAAACACTAAACAACGCTTTGAGCAAGATAGTTGAAATTTAGAATACGTTCTTTACACCAGATTTGAAGATTGCAAAAATTATTCGGAGCGAGTCTGTCTAGCTGTAAGTTAACTCGATAACTACATAACAAAGAAAGTTAATCTAGATAGATAAAACTTGACACATAAATTTAACATCTATAGTGCAGACACCTGCCTAATTTTGAGCCAAGTTCAACTACGGTTTTACTGTTTGTAATATTTTCATTTCAATCGAATGCTTACCTGTCCCATGAGCAGTGACTGCTGATTGGACATCGTTTGCATGCCTGAAGCCTGCGTTCCTTCCATAAGCGATGTCAGTAGCGGTGACTTCTTTTGCAAGGGCGACAGCGACTGTGCCGACATTGACGTAGACATGGATGTCGGGGTAGACCCGTTTGGACCATTGCTTCCGTAGATATTGTCCGACTGGTCATTTGCAGCCTGAAACAAGAAATTGCAGTCGTTTTACTGACAGGTAAAAAATTTGGAATGCACGGGTAAAATCCTTTTTAAATGATATTACTAATCATATGTTTTATAAATCTTTATACAAGCACTTACTTTCATAAATTAGTCATATTTCTATAGTATTTTAAATTTTCTATTTAATTTCATACAGAAATCAGTCAATTTTTTATAAGGAAAGATGAAAGCATAGGAATTAATAGGAACAAATGAAGTGAATTCAATAAAAGAAATGCCAATGAAGGAGTATTTTTAAACGAACAAGAATTCTAAAAAAGAAGTTAAATAAAATAAAAAAAAAAGTAAAGCATAAATTTTATATAAACAATATTACTATTATTCCTAAATAACTGATCAAAATCATGACTTATTAAATTCCAAAAATGATTTCAACTGAATTCATATACATAAATTTCGAAATTATGAAACTTTCACAATATCCTATTTACAGAAATCTCAAAATTAGCTATCAGAAATGTATATGAAAATTATAGAGTAACATATTTCATAATAAAATTAAATTTGATTGAAATCTTTAGACCAGCATCTTTTCATACGTTAAAACTAAAAATGGGCCTAGCGACTTGGCAATTTTTGGCGATGTATTACTGTTTTTTCACGTGAATTCAAATTAAATAATTTTTAAAAAAATTTTTTTTCCCACTAATTTTAATGGATTATATTTTCGATGGAAAAAGTATGTTCCAATAAATCAGGTGAAAACGGCTTGATTATAGTAAATTGGAAAGAGAATTCAAATTAGAAACACTTAAGAAGCCTTTTTTGAAAACACCAATAAAATTGAATTTTGAACTCGTTATCATCAAATAGGAAATCTCAATCATCATCCTTATCAATCATCCAAATGGGAAGGAAAAAATGAACAAAAAATAATAAAAAAAACTTACCAATTACTTGAAACATGTACTCAAAACTCGCTCATCAAAATTCACATTCTCTTTCATACACACACACATATGTTAACACTTCGCAAATATACTAATGAATATATTCAACCAAACTAAAGAAGAAACAAAAAATATCACTTTTCTATATTGGAATTCTGGGCACAACTAGATAGGATAAAATAATATTAGATAACTTTTAGTTATTTATAATAATTAAGTAAATGAAAAATTAGATATCATCTTAGAAAGAAACTAATTTCATTAAAACTATAAATTTTTGTAGAATATACCAAACATTCAAATTTAGAATGTATGAAATTAATATAAATGTCCAGTACAATTTGTTAAATACATAGTTTGTTCAAATAATATCCGACATTAATTTGAAAAATTCTAATTCTAATTCTAATTTCAAAAATTTTTTCCAATCTTTTGTATGAACAAAATTTTTTTCCCAATATTTTGTATTTTTTTCCCAATCAATCAACTTTCCCAAAGGCTCTATCACTGCCACAAGCCTTGCCTTTTTCTAATAACGCGTGTTAAATGCATGTCATTGTTTCATGTTTTGAGAGGTTTTGAAAGAGATTACATGAGTCGCGATTCATTTAGGTTAATTTCAGTTTTTAACACTTAAATCACGAGCCAGATATAATCATAACAAGAATAAGCCAGGAAAAAGAATAGGAAATAGTTTGAAAGAAACATATGGGTATTTAATTGTTCCGAAATATTTCTTCATTTACTCACTTCTACCATTTGATTTCTTTTAATAAATTAAAACTACAACGAGTAAAAGAATTATGTCATCAATGCTTACCTTAGATACCAGACTTGCTCTATAAGCGGCCAAAGCCTTCAAGTATTCCTTCTTTGCTGCTTCAGTTTTCTTTTTGTAGACCTGCAAAGGTACAAAAACAGGAAATAAATATCATTGCAGATTAGAAGGCAAACGGAAAAATTTATGAACTGTGCTTTTGCAAGAAAGAAGGAAATACGAAATTATAGACTTTTGCCAGAAAGAAGGCAAACATGGAAATTATAAACAATATTTTTGAGAAATATAGCAATTCGGAACTTTTACAGGAAGGAAGGAAGGAAGGTAATACAGAAATTATAATTTATACTTTTGCAGAAAAGAAGACAGCACGGAAATTATAAACGGTATTTTTAATCTTGTAGAAAAGAAGGCTAGTTTTTAAATAAGTTTTTTTTTAAATGAACAGTGTTAATCAACTGTGATAATTTAAGGTAATTGTGATGGGAAAGCTACAGAATGAGTTAATACAAGTGAAATTATATATATATTATAATCCTAGTATATTTAAAAGTTACAGGTTTATTTAAGTTTTCGATATATTTGAAAAAAAATTAAAGCCTTTTATTGATTAAAAAAATTTAAAGAAAATAGCATAAGAACATTCACATTGCATTCTCTGAGCTCGTTAAATCAATCATAAAATCTAAAACAATGCAGAATACATCTTAAAGCCTCGAATCCATGTATTACCTGTAAGTAATAGGTATTAGCAGAAAAAAAATGTTGGTAAAAAAGCAAATAATAAATATGATTGTTCTGTCCACTGAAAAGAATTGTAAAAAGTGCCTTTATCTGTGTTTTAATCGCTATAAAGTAGACAAGTAATTTGCGACTAAATACTGAATCAAGTATTCAAGGACAAACGATTTGTAACAAAATCCGCATGTATGCACTGGACACCATTGCTGCTGATGCATTTATATCCCGATTTCCTTTAGATATCAGAGGATAATACTAATCAAAACGGTCGTTAACAACTTCTCCGACCGTTTGATTAGTATTCATACATACAACATCGTGGGAGTTATGTATGAATCATCCAGCTACTATCAATAAATTTCACGACGCTAATTAATAATTCGATACTCTTCCAACATTGTGTCGCTAACTGTTTGTCCTATAAGCATCGGACATAAGCTGACCTTTGCAGAAAATCAAAACCAATGAACTTTAAATATCAATTTCAGCTGTTTTGAAAAAAAAAATGATAGACATAAATTCATTTAGGTTCAGTAACTTAGAAATTTATTTATTGGCTGTCATTAAGTCTGAGAAAAATCCAACTTATTCAGCGTCTGGTCAAATACCCCAGTTAAGTTATCCCCAAGAGGATCGGCAGTCAAAAACGTCCAGTGTCCGACCACCTGAATACCTCAATCACTTTCGAATTTGAGGGATGAATTCGTTTTAAAGTACCTCTCCGAACTATTCAAAGACTTCTAAAATCCATGGCGGCGGAAATGAGTCATTTTTCATCTTCAGTGGCCGTGCCTCCTCCAGATAAGAGGGTTTTACCCAAGAAACAATAAATATATTCGCCCTTTCCAGATTAAAGCGCGGAATGATCTATAGGTAGAAGAGGAGAAGGGGGGTGAGGGCAGGAAAACTCGTAAAGCTTTCAAAACGCAGAGAGATGATTTGGAGTTTGAAGTTTATCATCAATTCGCGGCTAGGTAATCAATTTAAATTAATGTCCAATAATTTATTTTGAAGGTATTTTAATTATATTGACACACATGCGAAGTTGGAGGATCTTTCCCCCTTAATAAAGAGAATGGGGAGGAAGATGGAACAAGGTTGCACGAAAGAGCCTTGGCCGAGGAACTTGGCGACTTCGGCCAGGAACGCTCAGCGATCGCGATTTCCTATCGAAACGATGCTTCAAGTGATTTTTTGACAGTTGGGTATTCGATAGTCGGAGGCGATTTTCCAGCTAGGCAGCTGCCTAGGATCGCTATAATGAAGAGGGGCGGGGGAAGGCAAGATGGTCGATAAAAAAATTGATTTTTTTTAATTGTCCAGTACGTAAGTTCGTAAGATATACGAATGCTGAGGATGACAAAATATTAGGATAATATTTAATAAAGTATAATTGGTCAGATTTAAATATAATTCATTACTTTCATTTTCTAATTAGAATATTTATAAAACTAAACATCTGATTCAATAAAATAGGGTTGTTGGTGATGATGTCGCGTCATTGTTTCCACGGAAAGGGGGTGCTGTAGCTTTTAAAGGTAAAGACCCCTGAGCACCCAGAAGGCAGAAGTCTGACTTCTAGCTCAAATGAAGGTGACACACACATTCGCTTGCACAACCGCTTTTTACAGGGGGGGGGGGGCACATTCCTACATCTCACAGATAGAACACAGAACAACCATGCCCGAACCGGGACTCGAGCCCGGGACGCCCAGATCATGGGGAAGGCAGGCTACTCCTATGCCAGGACGCCGGCATAAAATTGTGTTGAAATGATGATAACAGTTAAACAGTTATGATAAAAATGAATAAAAGAATTACATATTCACAAAGTTAGTGAAATAAAATATTATTAAAATATAATAAATCAATAGCATGTTAAATATGTGCAGAAACGTGAAATTAAATTTATATTCTTATTAAAAGCGGATCATAATTTACACAGTTTAGACTCAAAATATCTAAATTCCTCAATACAAAGTCTCTAGAAATATTAAGTAGGACTGACCATCTTCATTTTTGTCTAATCAGATGAAACATCAACCCGAGATTGAGTTCAATGTCCTAGATAGGTCAACTTTTTTACATATCAGTAAACATTTGTCATTAAAATATGGATTGACAATTTTCAACATTTATAAAAGTAAGTTTTGGACGAATATTCTTTATCAATTGTTATTATTGTTCACAGAAAGTAGTCATTCTTTGCTAATCACTATTATTCATACGAAATTGAAAATAGTAAAAGTAATAATAAAATGTATTATTCATTTATAAAGTATTCATTCATGACTGAATGATCTAGTTCCATATTAAATTTTATAAAATATAACCATTTAATATATGTAGAATTCAGCAAAAAACCCAAATGATAAGAGATTAGAGGGGGGAAAAGTTTAAAATTAATCGTTCGACTTCTTTATTAATAAATGAAAAGATAAATGTTATTTCAAATTAACTGCGAAACAATTTCCGAACTGAATTTATAATTGAATTATTTCAAGTTACTTTTGAGTTATTGCGTTATAAATTTCAATTTATTATTTTAGTTATTTTTATATATTTCAAGTTAATATTTAAAATTAAAAAAAGACTTTGAATTTTCATTTAAAAATTTAAAAATGGAGAATTGAATTTCTAATATGGAAAATATGCTATGTTTTCAAAAAATGTATAACCAATTTATTCATTGTTATTTAGAAATGCAGATTAGGACAGATCTCAGTATTCCATTATTTATTAAATATTCTATAAAATTATCAAAACCTTTTATCAGCTTAATATATTTAAATGATATAGTTACGACTTTTGTAATAATGAATTCTTACTAAGAGGAAAAAACATTGTTTTTAATTTTTCAGCACATTGGGCAAATTTAATCAAACCAAGACTTATGAAAATGCAAGGATTAAAAACCTATATACATCTACTGAAGGATGTTTTCTTTTTAAAGATTGTAAGAAGGCGAGTTACAATGTATACAGTGACGTAGCAAAAACAAGAGACATTTATCGCACCCTTGAAATAATTATTACCTGAACTTCTCGTTTAGCTTGTAAGGTCACGATGGTCTAATGATAAGATCATAATCTCAGAGTTAGAAGGTTCCAAGTTCGAAAACCGATGCCAAATATATATCACGTACGCGGATATAGTGCACCTTAAATCTGAAACTAACTAAATTTGACATGGACTAAATATCCTCTAGTTGATGCGGTACGACATTTTGGAGAGTGGGGTGACAGATAAGGTGTGATTCTCCTGATCTAAATGGAATTTAAAATTATTACTCTGACCTTTTCCAAAATAGCCCTAGGATTAGCCGCAAACAGAACGTTAATATATAACTAAAATAAACTCGTTCGCTCAGAGCCTCCCAAAATTGAGAATTAGGTTATAAATAATACCCTTGCCTACCTTTAATATGCCTCTGTACTCTTTTAAGTTAAACCGATGAGAGGGGATGTTTATGTAGAGCAACAAATTTCGATTCAAGCTATTCTCCCTGCTATTTGTCTTACATATTCTTTCATTCTTTTAAAAATGTAACAAAATAAAAATTAAAGTTCACCTGTAATGTTATTTTCCTTGTGAAGTTCACGTCAAATAATTATACTGAAAGTAGAGCGGATGGCGAGTTGAATCGCGCGATAAGTCGCCAAGTCTGGCGTCCCTTCCCCATCAATATTACCGTAAAAGATAGCCCATGCGTAACAACTAGTTACAAATCATGTTTGTTTACATTCACGTGCGATTGTTTGCTGAACAAACTTCGGCCCAGATATAAACCGGAACAATAAACCTAATTAATGTAGTAACGGGGACGTACTTTGCAAATTAAACAAATTTCAGATTTACCATTGGAATGATTTGTTGTTCGCCGGCTCTCCGGCACAATCAGAAAATTAAAGTTACTATTGTTCTAATTATCCCCCTCCCCCGAAAGTGGATTATTGTTATTATAATCATCTCCCAAAGGAGGATTGTTCGATAATTATTTACCCAGTAATTAGTCGGATTGAATATATGTTATGCGCCTCCACGTCTTTTTGGTCCCTGAAGAGAATTGATTCTTCAAATAGAAAACGAATACGAACAGTTCAGCTGCAAGAACATGTTTAATTGTTCGCCCTGTCTGTTTTAGAGTTATTCGCATTTTAAACCAAACAGTGGTTCTTTACTGCAATCGGCTTTGGAATGCTTCTTTTTTTTTTTTTTTTAAGAACGATTATTGGCGCTCTTTTGTTCGGGCTTGCAAACTTCTTTTGTTTTCTGTTATATAAAGATAATTTACAAATGATTTCGCGAAATTAATTTTGCTAAAATATAAAAGTTTTAAGAGAGAATGAACACGTTCGAGTGAAAAATGAGTAATAATTACAATGGCGCGAATTTCGTGGTTCACAAAACTAGGCTTAAGTTCACTTTTTTTGTTTTCCAAGCATTCAAAAGGTTGATTTCCTTTAAATGGAATACTTCGAAGATGTCTCTTAATTAACATTACAATTTAAAATTATGACTTTATGAAATGTCTTTGAATAAATTCCTAGATATTTCATACAATTATGAACCGTTTAGGATTGAATTTCAATTTTTTTTTCAGAATAAAGAATAGGATTTAATAAGTAATTCATCATTATTCAAAGCAGATTCAATTTAAAAAGAAATGGGGGCGACTATTTTCGCAACATTAATTTAACTATTATAAATTCCCATAAAATAAATATCCATTTTTCGACAGTTTTAAGAATATTTATATCTAGGAGTATTATTATCATTACTGAGTTCCATAAGCGATTGATTATTTAATGAAACCAGTACAGTACATTTCCAAGAATCCGGCCTAAAGTCGTGGAAGGGCAGGCCAAATATAAAAAAAGCCGGGGCTCTATGAAATTTCTTTGTCCACAATATCAGAAAACAGAGTTTTTATTAAAAAAAATTTGATGTTATAATACGTTTTTCCTCACTTCTTATTGAGTACCAAGCCCTTGTGGTGCCTAAATTCTGATCGTATTCATTCACTGAAGTATTCTTTTTTGCATCACGGGCATCAGCGGAAGTGCAAGATTTATTATTGTGATTTTAAAAAGATTATCCACGCTGACTCACTGCATTTCTGCACTTTTTCTTATGTATCTAAATATTTTTACTTATATGCTTTTCCGAGTTGGCAACCGGAAATTGCTTTTTAAATTAATGTTTACTTTTGTTTCCGTTAATAAAGTTGAGTTTTGTAGAGTCGATGTTATACCAAATGATTTAATTTGTTTAAATCATATTCTTAACTTTGCATAACATCAAATATCTCTACACCTTTCATTCATCTCAAGCCACCTAGAATGTGAACGCGGTCGGACAACCGCGAGCTGGATATTCGGTACTGTATTTTAGTACTTTTTTTTTCTCCCGTCGTATATCTAACTGCTGATTTTTTAATTGTTAGGGCTAGCAATGTTTTGGAATTGCCTTATTTTTCAACATGCACTATTCACTATTTCCCAATGAACGAAAATCAAAAGGACATTTCACTTTATTCGTAAATATCAAGATTAAATTATTTAAATGATATACTTACGTTTTTGTGATCGATATCCAATCCATCCCACATGGAGGCGACAATTTTGGATACTTCTCCAAAACTGGCATTGGGATTTTGACCTTTGATAGCGGCTTGAGTGTCTCGGAAAAATAAAGCATAAGCAGAGACTGGTCTGAAAAGATAAAATTAAATTTTAAAATCAAAACACTTCTCAAATAAATATCTTTGAAAATAAGAATGAATAAATTTGACAGCTGTTCTCAAAAAAATATACAAGTCCCATAAAAATTACAAAGGTAAAAATAAATGGCTATAAAAAATGTTCTCATTAAAAATATACCATTTTGTATAATGGTAAAAATAAATGTTTCAATCAAAGAGTTCTCAAATAAATATCGTTAAAAATCAGCATCTTTATAACTGTTCTCATAAAAAATTTTTGGATGTATAAATATTGTTAAATCCAACAAATGTGTTTCTATTATGTTCAACATAGAAATTAATTCATTTATTGCATGCAAATAAATGTTTTATGATACATTTTTTTTTACCACGCTTTATAAAAATATTCATCAACAAAATTAAGTTTCAATGAAATGTGTTAACTCGAGGTTGGAAGAATTTTTTTAATGAAATTAATCTTACATTTCGCCAAACGAGAACGAAATTCGATTCATCTTTCATCACTATAAAAAAATTAAAGAAAAAAAAGGTTATTAGTGAATATAACCAAACGATGAATGAAACTTCACTTTTTTCCCGACCGTTTAGTTTTATTTCTCAAAATCTTACCTATTAAAAACAAAAAAGAAAAACAATTTTCTGCAATAGACTGGGGAAATAAAAAACATAACTCATCTCCTAGAGGCAACATGCTTTTATTTTGGATGCAAAGCATGCTAAAAATATTCAAATTCCTTTGTAATATGGAAGGATTTATCTAACAAAAAATATTAAAAATAAACATAAAAAAATAATATTATTAGACTTATCTTTTGAATATCACTAATAATAGTCAATATGTATACAAATGTCTTTTTTTTAGAAGTTCTGTGTTAATTTACTTAAATTAATTTTTCGCAGCTAGGATTTAATGTGTCAATTTTTATATCATAATGGCATTATAAATTTTTAATAAAATATATTTCTTCATTCGTTTCAGGTTACTAGAAAGTATTAACATATAAAAATAGACAATACCTTTTTATAAAACATGTTTTTAATAGTGTTCTAAAAAGCTGGGGGAAAATTTTTTTTTGATGAAAATGCTGTAAAAAAAAATACAAGTAAAAGATGAGTGACAATAAGGGGAAAAAAACCTGTTAGCAAATACAAATTTTAATCCCAATTATGATCCAGTTTTTAATGAATATTTAAGATTTTCTCTCATATACTATTTTACTATGACTTCTAAAAAAATTTCAGCGATTAGTATTTTTGTTATTTTGACGCTCATATTAGTTTTGAAATTATTTTCTACTTTCTTGAATATAATAATAAAAGCATGTCGTTCTTAACTCCTTAAAAAATTAACTCTTACTTCCCTAAATTAATAATTTTTTCCCCTTTCTTTTTATCTTCTCATTTAAAACTTTTATCTTCGTTATTTTCTACATTTTAATCTTTATATAATCATGAATTATAAAATATATTGAAGTCTTCTGACCTCAAAAACATTTTCGCTTTCTTCGATCTTTATTTTATTTGAAAGAACATCATTTTTCGATATAAATACCGTATATAAACGTTCGCCTGTCTTTTATCGCCTCCATTTTTGGTCAAAATTCGAAAAGCGTTATTTCACTATATATTCTCTAAGAAGAAATATTCCGACAAAATTCCCAAACTATTGATACCGATTTCAAGAATTCATGTGAGCGCTCATAAACCTTAGACGCTTCATTAATATTGTCAGTCCCGCTATCTATTTTCAAAAGACACTAATAACAAAGAAACGTTGGAAATACCTGATTTAATAATGGGACCGATTTCGTCAAGGTTATCCAATAATTTATTCCACAACTTTATAAGCGCGCTAATCAGTGTTATATATTTATTATGGCAGAAGTGTTTTTTGTTGTTGTTGTGATGTTTCAAAATACATTTTGTATTAAATATAATCCGTGAAGATAATTGACATGATTAAATTATTATTATAATATGGTGGACGAAACAGCTTTTTCTTATGCACAGCCGACCATCCCGCCACCACTGAATGTACCGTTCGTTTCAGTACTCTGAGATGACCACTTTTCGGTGATTCTATCTCATTAAGGGGAGAGACGCAGAAAGGATGAGCGCATTTCCGGAATTCTTTGTCATTAATATAAAGTGGCCTCCAGATTTTCATCAACTTGTTTCCACCAGAAGTGCTCTTGAAAATTTTTGTATATTTATTATTGACATCTGTTAAATGTTCTTATTCTTAACTTATATTTTCTTATTTTATTTTATTCTTATATTAATCCTTCATAACTGTTAAATTTTCTCATTTTCTTTTGTTATGTGTTGAATACTTACTTCTATAAGCGCCGTGTGATACTTTGTGTGGTGCACGGGGATTTTATAAAGGTTACAACAAAAAAAAAATTACGCGTATGTAAATATCGTGAATTTTACTGTTGAATGCAAACTAATGCCTGTGCAAAAGCGCTGAGGCTTTTAGAATCCGTTGACAAACAATAGCAGTTTCCACATGGCGAATCGGCTGATAAAAAAATTAAGATAAAGTATCTTTGTTTTTAAATTAAATAATAAAAGAGTTCTTTTAAAACCTCAATCTATTTTAGCCCTCCCCCTCGATATAAATCATTGAAATATACACCTGAGGCGCGGCCTTCGTTTCTTGAAAGACACTCGAATTACACTAAAATCTACCGCCCGCATTTTCCCATTTTGAAAAGTGCTCACGAAATTCAAACGTGGTCGAAAAATCAAGACACTTCAAAATCATAATCGCGGGTGTCGATCAAAAATTCCACAGCTTATTATTTATCATTTCTTCTCAACACGTGATCGCAGCAACACGGGTGTGGAATTACCCCAAACTGGGCCATTCAAAAAAAAAAAAAAATCAAACAAACAGGAGGTGGGAGGGGGGCTTTCAAATTTCCGTAAAACAAAACGAATAAGAGAAGAAAAACATATATATATATAAATAAGATACGATAGCATTCATGACGTCATCAAAAATCCTAAAAAGAAGGGGTGGAGTAAATATTCAACCCTCCTCTGAAGAAGAAGGAATGTAAAACGGGTCCGGAAATATAGATAAAAATAAAGCAGTCGAGTCACATCGCAAAAATCCAATATTCAAAAGTGAGGCAAAGGCGGTAAATCACTCTGCTTTTATGAAAGGCCGCCAAGTAATGTCGTTTTATAGCGGCCATTAAAACCGACAGGACTTGTTCCTACTGGGCCAATAGCAGATCGGGATTCCCTGCCCACCCCAATGTTTATGGGGACCATAGGTACCTTCTAGGCGCCCTATGTTTATGGTCTTTGCAGGGCCGTAAAGACAAATGTAATCTTTGTAATGGCCCGCTTTCCCTGCCTTCTACTACGACATCTGTTCTGTGAGGAGCTCCGTTTTCCGGGGACGGGGTGCGGCGTTTTTAGAATTTAATCGCTCCATTTGGCGATCGGTTCTAATTTCATCCGCCTCAAACCACAATGCCATCGACTACAATTGGATTTTCTATAACCAAATGAACATAAGGAGATGGAACCACCAGGCAATATGTTTTGCAGTTAATCCATATTGTTTCAGGTATTTGTTATAAACTTTGAAACATTTAAACTCTTGTTTCCGATGTAAAAAATATTCCAAGATTCCATCTACCCTATTAGCATAAGATGTAAAATATATCCACGATGGTGTTCAACATTCTGAGTGTAGGACAATATTGTGAAGATATGAAAAAATTTTGTACTAATATGCAGCGAACGTCTACTATTTGTCTATACTAAGTCATCCATATTTGAATGATAGCAGACGTTTTCTGTCAGTGTGTTTGCTGCTGCTCCCCCTCCCCCCCCAAAAGAAATCGAACGGCGTTTTTGTTATAAAAATGCTTTGAAGTGTTATATTAACTAAATGTTTTCTATTTGAAAAGAACGCGTCAACAGATCACTAGTGTGACCTAATGTACAAGTTTTTTGCAATTTCTTAACATTTTTGCTTCTGGTATGTAGTGTTCAAAGCAATGATATTCTTTTAGTTCTCTCATCCTAGAACTTTTACAGATACATGATAAAATTTCGACCATGTTCTATTAATATAAATGGTGAATCGTCTGCTTTAAATTTTTTTTTCATATTTTGTTAATGTGCTGTGGTAATCGTTTTTTCGTCTTCTTATTCTAGAAGCGATTGTTTTTGGCGTTTTGGATTCGAAGAATCCGCGGCTACATTTTCTGGAACAAGGATACCGTTTTTCAGGAGATATCTGTTGGAAGCGATTTCCTTAAAGCTATACTTTTCCTGATGTGGTTTTCTGTTTTTTATTAATTCATAATCTAATTTCGAAACTTTTGTAAGATTTCAATACATTACTTAACAGTTTAAATAAAATTTCAATAAATTGCTAAGTAGTTCGAAAAAAAAAAATGCAAAGCTGCCTGCAGTCTGATTTGACTATTTCCTAATATTTCTTTGCTTTTAGCATTTAATGCTCAACATTTTTAAGATCTAAATGTTAGTTAGTGAGTAACTTCAGAAAATTTTGAAAAAAACCTCAAAACATATCTACAATAAAAAGAACGCAGTTTAAATGGCATCAATGTATCCCTATTGAAACTTCATTAACTCAATAATGAAAATCAATTGAAATAAAAATTAACGAATTCATTTTTTTTTTCGAAATATTCGTTTATATGTGCGACCATCTTTATTTTTTTTAATTAAGAAATCTTTAAATAAATGTAGCAGATTTTCTTCTAAATGTTCAATTATACGAAAACTTATTTCATAAGTACATTTAAAAAAAAAATGAATATATCTTTTGATCGAAGAAGTAATCAATTAGAAGTCTGCGTGAAAACACCATCAAATCGATTTGTTAAGCCGAGTTTTTACAACAGCAGGTTAATAATGACACGCGATACACGAACTCGACAGGGGAGATAATGCTAAACGATCGCATCGGGTCACATTTTCCCCCTGTCAGAAGTCGAGATGTGTGAAGAGATGGAAACTGACACGGACGTGTTATTAATTTTCTTTCAGATTAAGAACTGTGATTTTCCATTGACTTCGCACGCTGAATGGGTGAGATCTCTATCTCATCGTGGGCCCTAGAGTGATACATTTACTTATCAGCTTTCATTACTTGTACTTGACAAAATTAGTATGATTTTATTTGGGATGTAAGGTCTTCGGTACATAAACACATGAATTACAAATTAGGATCTGCAATTTTTCAAACATATAACACATCACAGGACCGAATAAAAATTAATATTAAAATAAAAATATAGGTCGGATCTGGTTAAGAATTCTTTACGCAGTTTAGAATTAAACGAAGAACTGTAGAAAGTTTCAGATCTCTAATACAAGATAAAACTATGTAAATGAAACTATTTTTACAAGAACGACGAAAAAAAACTGAAAGCAAGATTGTAAAGCATATTCAACTGTTTACTTCAGAATATATATGAAGGTAAAGAATGAATACTTTATCTATACAATTATTTTTTCAAAAGCATTAAATTATAACTTTAAAAAAAACTAGAAAAATTATTTAATAAGCATTAATTAAATTATTCTGGAAGAGATTATTTGAAGAAAAGCGAATCATGAAGAATTTATTTGAAAATTAAGAATAGATAGAAGGAAAAAAAATTATTCAGAACATACTGAATAAATTCTTTTCTTTTGAAAACTGTATTACAATGAGAAAAAAAAGTGAAATTTATTTAATAAGCACGAATTTACATTATTCTGAGCGGAATTAATTGAAGAAAATTAAATTATGAAGAAATTATTTGAAAAAAAAAAAAAAATAGAATTAGCAAATTTGTATTAAAAAAGGAATGAAGGTTGTATATATTTATTTATTGCAAAGATTCATCAAAACGATTTTGTATTTCATTTTTCAATTTATTTGCAGACAATTTTGCCTTTTTTAATATAAAATAACACAATAAAAATATCTAAGAAAAAATAAATTTACTATCCTATTTATCCAATGCATTTTCGTAAATTAAATATAATTTATCCAATTTTTTGATTATTCAGTTTTTTTTTAATAAAATGACATGATATTTTTTACCACTATTTGCTCTGAATGACTGCAGCAAAATGAAAGGATGGGCAGTACATAATTTTAAAAAATCAACATATCATTAATATATCATGTTTCATTCTATATTCTATAAAATACCTCAAAATAATCTTCTGATTTCGGAAAGGAAAGGAAAGTAAAGAAAGATTTTTTTATTTTAGTTACTTTGTATTAAATAATTATCATTTTTTTTTTTTTTGAAGAACTGAATTTGCACTCTTTACCTTTACGTAAAAATACCGCATTTAACCGATCGAGCTACTACCGGTTGATTTCAATTTTCATTAACTGCTAATATTCTAATTAAAGCATTAAAATTAATTAAATTTAATCAATGAAAGAAAAAAACTGTATTAACGTGGACTGTCATCTACTACAAATTTAAATATATATATATAGTTGAACTCCAGTGGGTGAATTAAAAGTAATTTAATAACGATTGAAAATGTGAACAAGAAAAATAAAAATAAATATATATAGGGAACGAGTGAAGAGTGAAAGGGTGTAATAGTTGGAATTGAAATAAATAAATTCCAAAGAGAGAGCTCATTTTCACACTCTTCAAAATGCAATCATTATTTCCGATTATTTAAAATATTTAAATAAAAGTTTCCTATGGATTTTCTAATACGCGCGTAAATGTTTTTAAACTTCGCGATTTGGCAACGAAGCACTTGGCGTGCCACTTGGCTCCGATGTAGGCATAAAACTGACAACCCTAGTTCGCTTTCCACTTACGTTTGAACTTGAGCTGCAATTAAGGAAAATAATCAGTTTCTCTAGATGCAGTTGTCTACAGTTTTTATAACTCTTCTTTTTAGAAATTTTCTCCCTTTTCTCTCTAAGAGAGCCCCCCCCCCTTTTCTTTTCTTTTCTCTTTTTTTTTTTTGTGTTTTGGTGAACTTTCATTGGTTAAATTGCTTTCCTTCCAAACATCTTTTTTTTTCTCCCCTTTTATGCTTGTAAAAGTAAGTAAGCGTGGAAAGCATTCGACGTTTTTTTCCGACCGTTTCACTTCCTTTCCACTCACACGCGAAGATAATTTAATTCATTCCATTTTCCAAAATACTGAAATATCGTATCAAAAGCTGAGGGGTGCGATTAAACGCAAAAGAAAG
The DNA here is from genome assembly GCA_026543055.1 of Argiope trifasciata. Classification (NCBI taxonomy): domain Eukaryota; kingdom Metazoa; phylum Arthropoda; class Arachnida; order Araneae; family Araneidae; genus Argiope; species Argiope trifasciata. The sequence continues at coordinate 953,387 of JAPMOQ010016150.1, read as the reverse complement.
TGCAGATGTTTTTTTTCTTCGTCCCCTTCCTTAGGCCACATGGAAACTAAGTAATCAAAAGATGAGGGGTTAGCTTATCTTTAAAGTTGATGACTAAACTATATTATGGTTTCGAAACTTTTATTTCGAGTAACAAAGCAATAAAAAGCGGAGCATATTCTGAATAATTCCTTCGAAACATACGGTTGTATGTTTATAACCACTCGGATTATAAGTGGAACTAATATATTGAAAAAATTAATAACAATAATTAAAATTCCAAAAATATAACACTTTTTGCATTTAACCAGTAAACTGTTTTTAACGAGTATATTCGTCATGGAAAAAGTGCTGCATTTTACGTCATCACGGGTTTATTCGTCAGATTTTATAAGTAGAGATCATTTACAGTAATGATTTAAAATTTTAATAAAAATTCAAACATATTCTCAAGTTTCAAGATGCTTGAAATATTTTGAGGCTAAGTTGAAATCAAAGGAACAAATAAGATTATTATGCGTTGTATTATGGTTTTCTCGATATCATTCTCTAACAGCGAATTAATTTTTATGTTTCTTTTCATTCATAAGCAAAAAATGTAAAATGTTATGATGGAAATTAAAAAAAAATATGGTTGAAATAAATCAGCTCATTCGAATATAATTTCTTATTGCACATATTCTGTGTTTAACGAGTATATTCGTCATCGCTAAATATTTGTAACAAAATTTAGTTACGGATTTTTAGAAGAGATCGAAACAGTTAACTACATAATGTAGTAGGTGGAATAGAACATGCATTTTGGATCTCTTTATGTTAGATCCAAAATTGGATACAGATCTACAATTTTAGAGTCAAAATTCATTTATCTTGCTTGGTACGTTTTTGACACGCACAACTAACAGATAGACAGATTGACTAACAGTCAATCTTCCGACAGATTTGGTTCAAAATTTGATGCAGATTTAAAATCTTAGCAGTATTGAAGCCATGTGCCAGATTTCATCCAACGAACCTTAATGCAGAATGCTTGAATTATCGTGTTTACATAGATACGGATGGTGAGACAAATTTTTTTCTAACAGATTTTGTCAAAATTTGATGAAAATCCACATTTTTGCAGTAAAGTTTAACAATCCAAATACCTAGTTTATTACATTTAAATTATTGTGGGGGAAAAATTGTTCTAAAAACGATATTTTATTTCCTTTTAATTTTAAAAGATTTAATTCATTAAAATCTCCAAGCCAAATTTTAAAACGATTACTATGTTTTTTCTTTGCGTATTTTGTATGCCAAATAAGTAATTGGAGGATTGAAAAGGATGCATAACATTAAGTATCATCATATGTTTATTAACACTAATACTTATTGCTGACTTTCTATTCTGAAGTATTGTTTGACAACGGATTCTAAAACCCACCGGGCTTTTGCGCATGCGCTAGGATGGGTTTAATTCGTCAAAATGGGGGTGAGAAGAAGGACAAAAGGAAGGAGGTGTTTATATTTAATAATAAAATAAAGTCAGATTACAAGCAGATTGAATTAAAGCAACACGGTCAAAAACGATACGTTATTCACATACACGTGAAATAAAAATTGAACTGAAAAGTATCAAATAGGGCTAAAATCAAGGTCAAAGAATTCCGGATATGTGTTTGTAAGGGCAAACCAAGATTTCTCCGAAATATTTGCCAAATTTTAAACAAAGTCCACTTTATAAAAGGTATTAAATTCCTTTACCTGTTTATGTTAAAATAATCAGCAACATACCTTTGAGTCACAGACTCAACAGAAAGTAGTTTAAAATAGTAAAATAATTCTTTTCAATATATTAGAAAAAAGAACATTTATTTACCAACATCAAAAACGGAAGTTTTACCTAAGAACGAACTTTTTTTATGGAAGATGCCAGATTCGCAAGTCTTAAAACAAAATTATTAATTCAGCGATGCTTACTTTTACCAGTGCTGTCTTTTATGTGAACCTAACAGTGTTAATCCTTCTGCACCTAGTACCCCATAATGAGACAGAATCGTTGGAAAGTGGCCAACTCAGAATACTGAAACGAACTATAAGAATGAAAATTAACGTGTTTGTTTCCTGATACTGGGACCTTGTATTTTGTATCGCTTATAACTGATTAATCAGAAAACTTTCTTCCACTTACTCTACCCTAAATTCTCCTTCCGTATGACCAGGAAGTGATAAACTGCGGCTGGAATGACTAGGAAGGCTACTCTCTGCGAGGGAGGTAGAACATATCCATCCAAGAATTCGAACTTTCCTTTTCTGATACTTTACAAGTATATAAAGGGAGGCTATTCCTTACAAAGGTGGGCCATACAGCTCATAAACGTGACATATCCTATATATCTTGTAGCTATTTGAAGTAATCTCTCTCTATATATATATTACTTTATGCCTTTTCAACCCTCCTACCCTCCCTTACATATATTTTTTTATTTTGTATTTCTAACATATTATTCCTAGTATTTCATTTTATTCCTCCACTATATCTCTTCAGGAAAAAAAAGAAAAAAGAAGATATGGGAGGGAGGGATGAGGGGTGTAGAGAAAAAAGAAACACATAAAAGGAATAAAATACACGAAATTCTTTCATTTTTATTATATATATATCTGGAGATAGACAGAACACATTGAAGATACGAAAAGAAAAGTACATTACGCATGAAGAAAAGGAGTGAGGGGTGGTCGGGAAGGAGGGGGGAGGAGGGGAGTTTTTATTTTGAAAGATGAAAGCTGTCAAGGCAAACTGCAATGCGAAAAAAAGAAGATAGTAGGGTAAAAAGGCGGGATATGGAGCAGAGAAGAAGGGAGGAATGTAAGAGCATGTTTGTTGTGTGTAATCTATGATCTATTGCTCGGACTCTAGTGATGGCTCATTTTTCATACATTTCTTTTGATTCCTGCTGCAAGTGAAACATATATTTTTACTCCTTCCGTGGATGGAAGGGCTTTTCATTCCTCCTTTTCTGTTATTATAAAGCGGCCGATGAATGGCTCTTCAATTGAGGATCGTGAATGCGGGCGTGCAATGAGATCTCCCGATCAACGGCGCTTTCGGGATGATGACTTCGGATCTTAAATTCGGAAGGTGGGGTTAATTAGATGAAGGATCAGATAAAGAGAAATCCAAAGATAATTTCACAATCTTTTGACGATTTCGTATTTGAATTGACTTTCAAATACGGAAATGAGATATTAAGAGAAATTAAGTGATATATTGAGTATAAAGTTTTTTTAATTTCTGCTCAAAAAACTCAATCCCTCTCAAATTTATACTCTTCGTTTTAGTATTCTAACACACATGGAAGGATACCCGGAATTTCCAGAATTTATTGTTAAATGTAAACATTACCTATTATGCCGAATTAAATCCACCCTAACGCATGAGTAAAAGCCAGGAGGGATTTAGAATCCGTTCACAAACTGTAGCTTTCCAGCAGTTGCATTATTCTATCTTCGCTTTTGGATAATAGATGATGATCTCTGATTAGGTATGCATCCTATAATACGCTACGATTGTTATTATAATGAGATGAGATGCTGTTCTGTTAAGGTGCGCGCACGTTAATGTCTTGTGTTGTCTTCGAGTGTTTGTTTTGTGTAAAATGTGATCATTAAAGAAATGTTTCCGAAAACTCGGGTCCTTTTGCTTCCACTGCACGGAATCATCTACATTCCACTACAATTTTCTTTTTCTCTCCCTGTATTCTGCTATTTTTTTATAACAGATTGAGATCAAATTTACCTAAACTGTTATTGAATATTCTTCAGAGTTTGGGTCAAATCAACTATATTTATGTCATCTCCGAAATTCAGATTATCAAAAGAAAAATTGGCATAGCATGGTAAATTTGTAGAAAACTGAATTTTTATTGACCAAAATACTGATCTCGTAAAGAATTAAAACTCTCAAGCGTTAATGACTTTCATAAGAAAGATTCCCTCTTAAAAAAACTTCGACAAAATTAATAATATAGCAAATTGAAAAAAGAATTAAATAATAAAACTGATTGGCGACAATTCCAAAAAAAATGTCAGAAGACCAAAATGTATGATTTGAAGCTTAAATGTGACTTGCCCTTTTATACCATTAACATGACTCTGCGATATGAATGTACAAAAATTTTTATATTTTTAACAATAAACTTTACTTGCTATTAATTTCTTTTCATAATTTATATTTAACCATGGCTATTTATATTATATATTTTAAAGCACTTAAAGTTTTGCTATACAATTTAATTCAATAGAATGCCCCTCTTTCAATTCATTCACAACAACATCAAGAGTTAAGAATCTTTGAATGATGGAACTACGTAAAACTTCGGTAAGATAGTTTTAAATCAGGGGTTTCCAACCCATAGAAGCATGTGAAGCACTAAGCCGAAAACTGAACCACATGCGAATCATCCCACCCCACGAGGAGACGTAATTCCGGGGAAGTGGGGAGGTATGGAATATCTCGCAGGCAAAGAGAATTCCTTATGGAATTTAAAATTTTGATGCTATAAAGTACAATTTAAAACACTTTAATATTGCATTATATAAAGTGGTTTAAATTTTTTTTTAAATGTACTGATGTACGTTTCTCCAGACCATTCCCGAGGTTAGACCAGACATTCTGTAGGCTACAGACCCCCTGATGTGACCATGCTCCACACTTCTAGATCCACAACACTCTGTCCACAGAGTATTCTGAACGATTTTTCGACATCGCACAATAAACAAACGATGCCCAACTTATAAATATTTGTGATATTCGAAGAAAAGTGACTCACTTCTGCGGTTCGTTGGGGTCCCTCTTCTTCTTTTTCTTCTGCACTTTCGGTTTCTTGATGGGCTTCCCGGCACTCGGGGGCCTCTCCACGGGCTCTGGGGAAGGGCGCTTCATACCACAGATCAGCTGCGAACGGAGAAGAGGACAATCAATTTTTGGGAAACGACAACAACGCAAGGAAGGCATGATGCAATAGTAGGATTTTAGAAGTTTTACCATGAAAATCAGGGATTTCTTAAATTGAAAATTATTGAGAATCCCCCATATGTTTATATATAAAAACTGTCTATACATTGACAAAAAATCACATACAAAAAATTATATATAATACTATGTATACTAAAAAGGCATACACAAGTATAAAATCGCATGCTAAAAAGATACATACATATATACACAATATAATATAATATAAAGGTATATAGATAACACTACTGCATTTGAACTAAATGAGGAAAGTATGAAAAATTATACTTATTTTTAATTCTTAATCTATTAATCGAATGCTTGATTACAAAGTGTCAATTCTTTAAGTTATTTAAAGTCATAATAGCCATAATAATAAGGAATGAAAGATAAGTTTTGAAATAAATTATTATTTTATAGTTTTGATGCAAAATGTGCTGGTAAAATAAATATGTACTGGTTTATTCGTTGATTGAAATGCTAATTGATTGATTTATGTATACATAAAAAAGTCTTTTGAATTAGGTGAATTTTTGAAATTTATAATAAAAGATAAGAATTGTTCTGTAGAAACACATTTGAAATTCATATACAACTTACGCAAAATAAATTTAAATAAACTATTTCATAGGCCAGAAATTATAATTTTTTTAAAAATTATATTATTTTATTTAAATTAAGAGGTAAAGGCAACATAATAAAAAATAACTAATAAGACTTTTTTAAAAGATTGAGACAGGGCGTCACTAAACGTAAACTTTTACTTCACCTTTTTACCAATAGATGGCAGCACGATATATTTATTGCCTTCTTTTTCGCATTAAAGTTTTCATTAATAAAAAACACAATAAAGAGCGTGAATCCGATTTATTAATTAAATATGCTATCATCTGAGTATACAAAGTTTTAATTCTATCAATATTTGACAATCTAGGTGTGAAAAAATGTTTACTAAATAATTAATCATTAATTTACATTTGTTTTTGTTAATAGTGAAATAAAAGAGAAAAATAAAGTCAACAAAATTTTCTCTTATAAATTAAAAACTAAATAATTATGTCACGAAAAATATTTAAAGAAACAAAACTATTAATAAAAAAAAGAAAAAGATTAGCTCTATCTAATTTTAAATTTAGAATTTTTTTTTCAAATTTCCATATATATATTCGAAAAATATTATTATTTAAACTTAAAGTAAACTTAAGATACGTATTAATAGTTTATAATAACTTTAAAATGTCGGATTATCAAAGATATTGAATCTGCAGTGATTGTTTTCATAAATTTCAGACTTCTCGTTGTTCTAAAGCATTGTTTATATTCCAAACGGATACGCAATTTTGAAAAACAAACTTTGTGTTTAGAATATCAGCAAATTTTACTTTCGAATAAAAAAAAAAAAAGTGTTCGCATTTTCTAGAAAAATTAAATGTACGGGAATTCGTTTTAAAAACAATCAAAAAGATTCTCGTAGACAAAATAAATCAGAAAAAATGGGTGGTACACTGCGAAATTCCGAAAAATAATTACAAATATATAAAAATATTTGGCAAAACATATTATACGAAAATTGTTTACATTTTACTCTTTAAATTCGGAAAAATGTATAATTTTCATAAATTCTCCATATCTTTCCGTGCTTCACAATAAAAATAACACCTGAGCCTTCAAACATACAGGCAAAACAAATACTTTTGAACTTATAAATATTTTCATAAATCTTGCACATTTAGAAGTTTGTTTTTGGAGAAAGAAAATATAGGACGCGCTTCATTTTATAATTCACGTTTATTCGATGGCTTGCAAAAACAAAAGGAATAATAACCGATTTCCCTATTACAGTTACAGTGACAGTTAAAATCAGTTGAGGAATCCGGCGGTTGTTGAATGTATCGATCACGCGCGCGAAACGGCCGCTCGCAGCTGCTGCCAAAGTCGATTTCTAAACTCGATGATATGAACACTGAGCGATTTCGAATCGATTAAGGCTGTTTGTAGAAGCCCGCGCCCTTAAGCCTCGCATTCAAAATGGCGGCCAACCACGTGTTGTGGGGTTCCGATTTAGGATGAGTGCGCGGGGAGTATGGAAACAATGTAATGATGATATCGAAATAAGAATAGGATTTATCGAGAATTTTTTTCTATGAATTTTTTACAGTGTATGGAATATATAGCAGCTATTAATTTATGATTCGTTTTAAATAACATCTGAAAATATATAAAAAGTAATAAAAAAAATATATATATAGTCAGAATAATGTATTCGCAATATTTTACCTTAAACTTTTATTTAGTTACCTAAATCTGTCCGATTTAACTTCCCTAATAATAAAAAAAAATCCTTTCGGCAAGTCAGAAGACAAAGGTCAATTCTTTTTCGTCTAAGTTAATATTTCATGAATCTTGTTTCAACCAAAATTAGGCCTTGAAAAATACTTTTAATCCCTAACTTTCAAGATATTGCAAAAACCTTAAATACGAAAGTTGACGAGGCTCTAATTAGATCTATTTTTTTTACCTTCAATGTTAAGAATGTTATAGTAAAAATAAAAATTCCAACCTCCCAACTATTTCCACCTCCATTGAGCATTTATGAAGTCGTCCGCGGTTTTTACTTGTAATTCAACATATTCCAAACCAGCCAATGTCAAAAAAAATTACTGCAGTTATCTTGTTCAAAAGATAACAAGGGGGAAACATTATACAGATGTATATATACTTTTGAACGAAGGGTGGTTTTGGGTTCTAGGAACCGTGATGATCTGCAGACTTTTTCATAAAATCATGGCATGAGAACCATTGCAATAGGTAGTCAGTCTTCCTATAAGAATCCCTAAAATTGTTGTAAATATATAATGTTGTGTCAATAAAATGGTCACAGATGAATAGCAAAAGGAGCTAAAATATATAATAGATCTCAAATTAATGATTGATTGCATTAATAGTTTTATTTTGGTTACGAGGGCCGTTGACATTATTACAACAGAAAAAGCACTTCTATACGATGAAGTATCCTCCCCAAAAGATGTTATAATTTTTAACACTTTTAAACTCAGTGCTAGAAATTAACAGTTAAATGATATTTATAAACTAAAAAATGGCATCACTTGAACTGATCATACACAGCAGAGATTGAACCTACAATACTTTAAATGATCTATTTTGTGTGGAGCAGAAAACATTCACTCCCAATGCTAAATAATAGTCTTTAAGTTCCTTTGAACGAAAGTTTAAATTGATTGTATTTCTATCAAATCAATGAAGACGTTTTATCTAACCTGAGATAAATGACTGCATAAAATAAGTATCTGAGATAAATGATCTCATGAGATAAGTACCTGAGATAAATGTCCACTGTCATCGCTATCTTCACTCGTCTCTAGTCCTGGCGACGTATGGTTCGATCCAGGCGGTGAGGACCCGACAGATCCTGGCCTCTGATGCCTAGGTGCACCCAGCTGCAAGGCTAGCATAGGAGAAGGTGGTAACAGCTGCTGCTGGTGGTGCAGCTGGTGGTGGTGAGGGTGTATGTGGTGCTGCTGCTGCTGTTGATGAGGAACTGGATGGTGGTGGACCTGCGGATGCTGCTGCTGCTGTTGCTGAGCGTGGGCCATGTGCAGGTGTGATTGCTGCATGGGGCCATTAGAATAACTAGTAGGAATCGCATACTGTTGTACACTACGGAGAAGATAACAAAGATATTTTCACAGTTTAATAAAAGGAATAAACCACACAGTAGCAGAGAAATCTCAGTTTTATGGTTTTCGGAAGGGGCCTTTATGCGAGTCTCCGAATACCCATAGGCTACAGTAGCCTTTTGTGGGAAACTGTTAATCTATTGCTAGCAAAAGAAAATATTCTGTAGGAGCAAGAATTGAGAATAATGGGCCGGTCACGCGATGCATAACCAATCAAACAGTAATGAACATGATCCTAATTAAAATTACTGATTTATTTGGATTTAAGAGAAATACGGTAAAAAAAAGATGAGTAGTCTGTATTCTGTATAATAAAGCTCTGCATTCAAATTGGATGTAATTTTACTTCGTAGAACTCTCTTTAAATCTCAAATGTGTCTGATATCATTTACAAGTGATATCATAGTTTCTTCCAAAAAAATACATCCATACACCCTTCCAAAAATACGAAACAAATATCTGCAATATTTAAGATTACTGTCCGGTATGGAAAACAAATGAGATCTGGAGCATAATAATTATTTTTCATTCTCCCAGCAGTGGCGTAGAAATGTGAGGCAAAAGAAGTACTGATGTCCTGGCGAGAAATGTTAAGGGCCATTATAAATATAAAATGTTAATGCTATAAAATCACATTTTAAATATACATGTGACAAGTGGGCGAAAAATAAAGTATAGTCGAGATGCCATTCGCATTAGCAACGCCACTACATCCTTTTAATTTCTCCCGTTTAAGGTTAGAGAAAGAAACATTTATGATCCCTTCATTGGCATAGTTTTGATATGATTAAAAGTAGAATTTTGTTCCACTTTGTACCATCAAAATGAGCGGCAAGGACTTTCTGCATGAATCCATGAGATTTGAATGGCGAGTGTGATTCAAAAATGAAAACTGATCACATGTACTCACTGAAACTGCACTGACTGTGGCGGCATCATACTGCCAGGAGCTATCTGCAGCATATACATGTCATTCGGATGATGGTTGCCATACTGATGCTGCTGTTGCTGGTGCTGGGAAATTTGCTGTTGTTGTTGTTGTTGCTGCTGCTGCTGTTGGACATGGGAGACCTGATGATGTTGCTGCTGTTGCTGGTGATGATGGTGGGGTGATCCAGAGAACGATGTCATCATTGTCGGGGGTGAAGGCGTCGTAGTAATGGCCGTCATGACAGGTCCTATCCTGTCCATGGAAGATGTCTGGCTACAGGGACTGGGAGACATTTGAGGTGGCGGTGACATTAGATGCTGCTGGTTGTTATTTGTGGATTGTTGTTGCTGCTGTTGCTGTTGTGTGGGTTGATCTTGGTGGCTCAATGGCTGTGGAAATTTTAAATAAAAACGTGTAAGAAAGAGAATGAAGGTAATAAAACTAATGAAAGATACATAGTCTATCTTGATTATCTACCTCCAGCACTATCTCTACCAAGAAAGTCAAATAAGGTAATGGTGGTGAATTATTAGTTATGGTGTTTAATTATTAATTATACGAGCTATTAATTTTTTGCTACTTTTTTTTAAATCCAAAGAACCAAGCATTCGTCAAATGAACCATCAAACCCTCTGAAATCTGTAAATTATAGATGCTGCCATTATACTCACACAATCACATTCAGTATCTTCATAATGAATAGAATGAGTTATCCAAAAGTGATAAGCACACTTCTTATTTTTCGATATTCGCAATAAACGTTATCCAGCAATCAGATTCTTGACACATAAATAGTCATAAAATTTTATATAAATTAGTTAAAAGATCTCTGTTGGTTTTGAAGTTTATTTTGTAAGGATATAAAAGTATATTATTAATTTGTTTCAATTTTGAAATAAAATTTAAAGTTTTTTTCTTTTACTGCGCGACCACCATTAGTGCCTTTCACAGTACTAATGAAATAATTTTATTAAAAATGAGCATATATTCCGTCTTTTTAAAAAATATTCTCAAGTAAAATCACAGCACTATCCAAAAGGATCGTTAATTTATAAGCTGAATTACACAGCCAGTTTTGTGATTGACTAAGTGTTGAAAGATTGCTCTAAGATCAATCTACTTTGACGGTAATCTCTATCCTTTTTCTATGAATCTATTAAAATAAACAGACGTTGATCATTTACAACCATCACGGCTATTAAAGTGTTGAGGAAATATATTTTTTATACTATACCAGAAAGTTGCTTAAATGTCGACCAATGACAGCATTTTTGCCTTCTGTCTACATTTTATGAGCAATGCATTCTAGAAAAGATTAAACCAATACTTTCTGTCCGTCTAAAAAACACAAAATTACAAAACACAAACACTGAACACACTTTAAATATCTGGCAAGAGTCAACATTTAATTTTTTGCCTTTTTCTAACTATTTAATTGCGTTATTATAGCACTTATTTTGTGCTAATTTGTTTGAATTAAATACTAAAAATATTTGTTTTTAATTCACAATGCACAAAGCGAATAATTGGTTAAAGAGTAATGCATGTTTAATTTAAGTATAGTTTATTTAAGGTAAAACATTCCGTACACTTTGACCTCATAAATTATATCTGGGATTATGGAAAAAGCGAGAAAAACGAGTGAAAAATAAATTCAGCTTCACTGTACATTAAGTTTATCAAGAAAAATATGTATAACGAGCAGCTATGTAAATAATTTAATCTTAGATAGAAAAGCAAGACAGTCTTTCTCTTTTAGACCACTTAATAATCTCAGATTATTACATCAAACAGGCATTTCAAAACAACAGATCTTGCAAGATAATTTATGTTTATACAATCAACACACGAGGGATATAAATAAAAAAAAATCATCTCGGATATAAATTTGATAAGAATCTCATATTTTATTCACAGTCAATGATGCAATTCGAGATTTTTAGTGTTAAATGAGCTAAGATAAAAGAAATTTAAATAATGGGTTTGCTAACAATAATATCACCATTTTCCTCATATAAAAACTGTTAATGAAAACAATGAAACACACAATTAAACACGCTTCTTTTGGGCGCAAAAATGTGAAACTGTTCGAGAGATGAACATACCTGCGTCGAACCGTAGACATCACTGGAACTGGTGTCACTGCCGGGTGTAGTAGGAGGTAAACTGATAGGTGGAATGTCGAATTCCTCGTCTCCAAAGCTAGGGGTGTGGAACGTCTGAAAGAAAATGATGCGCATTATTAATTGGCGGAAATAGAATACTGAAAATTTTGTTAAGAGTGTATTATTTTGTGTTCTATTATAGAAATCATACAGAGTACATCACAAAGTAGGTAATATTATCCTAGCATATGAGCGTTTTCCACCTGAACAATTTCGTGTTTTTGCAGAATGTATAAGTTTTGTGTTTAATTTCGTTAACGGAAATGAATTTTTGGACATCCTTCCTTATGAAATTTAATGAAGATCTTGAATTCGATATAACACATTGCAAGTTACGATCAAGTGGGTAATATTTTTCAAGGGTGACGATCTGCTTTTTACAATTTTCAATTATTTAAAATCAAATATATTTCATTTAATATTTGGTTCGATTGATTTAGTTTCATGAATCTTTATTTTGTTTCGCTCGTGTATCTGATTATATTATATCTGTGAAAACCAGGTTTGCCAGTGTCCAGGCCTAAGGGTAGTGCGTGTTCCTCGTGATCTATTCGTTCCGGTGTCGTGCATGGTCTTTTCTGTACCCTATGTTCTATCTGTGAGGCGGGTGAATGAGCCGCCTGTAAAAATTCTTCATATCAAATTTACAAACTAAAATCGAATGAAAAACTATATTAAAGGTTCGCATTCACTTAATGAGATTGATGATCACAATGACAGTTATTTCTTTTTCAAGCACTTTTTATGCCATTTTTACCTGTTAATATTACTACAATTTTTTGAATTTGACCTGTTGATACATTTTTTTATTTAAGCTGTTGGGTTTCTTTTCCTGCTACCATAACAAAATGATTACTTTTTATCACAAAACGAGTATTTAAATTTAAATTCTGAAAATCTTTAGATAAAAATAATTAAATTCAAAATTACAAAAGAATTTGAAATATATAATTTAATTAAAAACCTTCCTAATCAAATTTAATTGATTTAAATAAATATTAAAAATAATTTTATAATAAAATTTCAATTCAACGGAGAAAAATTTTAATTAAAAACTTTCATCATTATCTGTAATTTTTAGGGATAAAAATTTATCTAGATTATAATGTGTTCAGCCTGTCAATCAGGTAACGGACATTGTTTAGTTTATCTTTTAAAGAGATTGTTTTTTAAAAAAGTAAATGAAGTAGACTGTAATAGTGCACTAACCGTTTATGAAAATGATATATGTGTTTTAATTAATAAGCAAATGCTATTTTTTTTTAGCTGAATAGCCTTTTCATAGATAGATATGGCGGTATCAAATATATATTTCGTTAAGAAATGATTTATAAAAGAAGCTGAATGCGCAGTTGATATGTGAATTTGGAAAATATTACACAACCAAGTGAAAAAAATATACTCCCAATTCATTAAAGTATGCATGGTCTTTAGCACGCCAAAAAATAACAAACATTATTCAATCAACAAAAATGGTCAGCTAAACGCTGCTTTTGTTTAAACTACACAATTGATTCATTGTCAGAAGAAGAAAACAAGCTCCCTGCGGTGAAAACTATTTGACAGATGAAAAAATAATAATAGAAAGATAGAAAGCATTAAAAAAATAATAACCAAACTGACAAATCTAGGAAAATCATAAAACAATGAATCGTCCTTGTGTAGATCGTGAAACCACTTTTGAAGGCTCTTTTCATAATCCGAGGTCAAGAGAAGGTTACAGACAATTAATTTTTTAACTGCCCACTTCCGACAACGCCACCTATCGACTTCGATGGGAGATCTCTTTCCTTAAAACGAATGTAACAAGTAGTGTCTTCTCTACTTAACAAACGGAAAACGAGACTATTTTAGGGATTTTTGGAACAAAGCACTCGTGTAACAGAAAATTTGAGGCATCACAGAGCTCTTTGATTTTTACAAAAATACATGTGTTTTGTTTTAAATGAATTTCCGTACTTTCCCGGATGTATATAAAAAGTGAAAACAAACTTTTTTTTTGTAAAAGGTAAAAATAATGGGATTTCCTTCTTAAGTTTCAATGATTCTAGAGCACTTCAATTCTTTAATACTTCAAAAGCAAACGTTCGAATATAACATCAGTTAATTCATAGTTTTTGCCTTTTATCTTTCGCAGATCTAAAGTTGTTATAGATAAAATCCCAGCAAGAAGATGATGGATTGATAAAAAATCACTTTTAAGAACAAGCAATTTATAAGATTAGCCTTTTTCATAATAAAGCGAAAACTTTTTAAATACAAAAAATTATTTATTATAAATTCATAATTATCTTTATACACAAAAATAATTTATTCTTAATCTGCAAGAAAAAATGATTCTCTTTAAGCTTAATTTGGCAAATTAAATTCTTAGTTAATTCTTGGATTACTTATTTTTAGGAAATATCCATTAACTAAAACAAAATAAATGTTATGGAATCGTAAATAACTTTTTATGCTGATATATAAAATCGTGTTCTTACCATTTACATCCCAACGAGAAACAGTCATTTCAATGCAGAGAACAATAACTGTATAGTGTACGTTTTAAATTCAAATTTGTACCAATAAAGTTCACTTTTTTGTGTTTTTATATCATAAAAATTAAGTTTTAGACAACCTCTTAGGGCAGAATATTCTTCGAATATGTATTCTTCAACGCTGAATGTAAATCTATAGATAACTGGATCTTAAAACAACTCCCACTAAAGTATGATTTTCAAGTGCGACCAACGAAATCAGATATCTTAGTGATGCCTCTGCACAGTAAAAAAAGCTGTGAATTAACTATAACAGTACAGTTTCTATTAGTCACACTTTTCTTCTTTCTTTGCTCTAAATCTTGGATGTTAAAATTTGTTTTTTTATTCAACCCCTACGCCATGTGCTTGTTTCCGGACAATGCAAGTAAGCATCTACATCACAGAAAAATGCCCAGTATGTTTTATTATTATTATACAATCTGTAGAAGATCTCGGAATATCCATTAGAACAAGGATTCGAGGAAAGAATAGAAAAATATTTAAACTGAAATTTAAGGGATAGTGTTCACTTTCAATTTTTTTGTGCACTGACAATCATTTTCTATTTGCTTCCATTTTGGCATTCAAAAGTGGTTTATTTTGCTCTTGCTCTCTTGCACCAACAGCTATGCCACCTGCATCTTTGCTGTCGGCAGTTAAAGAGAAATTGCAACTGTGAAATATTCACCTGTATAAATTATATATTATCCTGTGAGTACATGATATTGTTTTGGTTTGAAATTTTTGAAGACACAAAAAATGCATGGACAGAAAATTGGCTTTTGAAGCATCCATTTTTCGCTTTTAGGGATAATAGAAAACGATAAAGAAAGTTGTAACATCTGGCGACTTATCGGCAGCAAAAAGTTACAACCTAGTATGAATATCAGCCATGTCCCCGATTATTCTGTTAAGCCAATAAAGGGCAAGGTCGGTAAGAAGCTACCGAACGGAGAACAGAGGAGAATACGGGAATCAACACGAAACAAAGAAAAGAGGTATCGAAAGTTTATTACTTATCTATTCATAAATTTTTTTATAACTTTCATTTTCAATTTTTTTAGCAAGGAAATAAGCTCAGCCAATTTTAAGATGGCAAACACCATCGTTTTTCTAAATATCGCCCATGCTAACGCAATATCTTCTCCGTACATATTTTGTGTTTATCCTCTATGTGTATAAGCATTTTTTCCTAAATGTTCCCTCTGCTATGTAAAAGAATCATGACATCCAACATCTACAATACAATAAGAAAGGGCGCTAAGTTTATCCGAAGAATCACTAAAAAACTCTACACTTTATTTATACAAAGACAGCGAACTTATTTTGCTTTCGAGATCCGTGTGCAAAGAAGGGGGTCTTCTAACAAAACATAGGAAATATTCAAATCATCTAAGCGACACACAAACTAGCAACATGCAGCTACTTTTCTGACCACAGGAATGGGAAATATTGCGTAGGTGAAAGTAAATGATTTCAAAAATAATCCGTCATCTAAAATATTCTAATGATTTTAATGACTCAATGCATGAAAAAAGCAACAACTCATAAATTGTTACTTATAAATGCCCTTGACTTACGTTAGGCCTCTACTAACACAAATTTATGAGCCTTCATCAAACAGGTTACTTAGGTTCAGAAGCCGGCCTATCGCTTAAAATTCACACCGCGGTTTATAAGGCAAGATCAGAAACACTTCATGCATACCAAAGGCTCGACTACCCTAAGAAAAATCGATTTCTCATTTCGAGTTGCCTAAAGTGCTCATATGAAGGAAAACTGAAAGATACATAGAAGGGGGAAAAAGAAATGGAATTGCTAACATATGAAAATTTAAACGAAATATCTAAGTAGATTTTAGCATTTTTTTGGTGGTAAAGCGAGGTAAAGTCTCGAGTTTGGAATATTTTCTAAGGCACTCGAAAAAAAATGTTTCATCATATAAATCGTTTGAAAACTTCTATCAAATATTTTCAAATCTTACATAATGCGCCATATTATAGCTTGGCAACACTCAATATTTGATATTTTTTTATGCTATCATTTAAAAATAAATTTGATTTTTAATCATGTAAGAGAAAAACGCCTTAGTCGATTTTTCGAAATTGCAAACATAATTTGCTTAAAAGAAAAAAAGAACATGCAAATTTATCTCCAAAATATAATTTCAGTTTAAAGAATGTTTGAAAGGATAACTTCCAATAAGCCTTTAAAGCGATCTGATGATTAAAAGAGAATAATTTATTAGTAAAAATCTTTAAAGAAGACAAAAATCAGAAGGAAAGTGTGCGAGTTTTCTTTGATTGCCCTGGTCTCTACTAATTCAGTATTCTCCCGATATAACACCGTGCGATTTTTTTTAATTCTCACGATAGGACCAGCTTTTCTATGGTCTTTGTTTCGAGTTTCCCTACTTACCCAATAAAAAAAATTGCAGAAAGCTTTTAGAAACATTACTGTAAGGTTTGAGAATTAGAAAAAACACTTTTGGCAGAAGTGTATTACATTGAAGCATACTTAATAAATCTTCGCCTAACATCTTACAAAAAATATCAACAATAATTTTTCGTAATCAGAAACAAATAGTTCTAGGTTGTTGTCCCTCCCCCAACATCTGGTATGAACATGTGACTACATATTAGACGTGGAAAAATAAAATTTCTTTCATCATCTGAAAAAGTTTTATTCACTAAACACGTTTTACTGTATTTAGTGTAATTGCATACTTAAATTCATTTCAGAGAATTGTATCAACGTACTCTACACATTGTAGCCCTAGGATACTTCTTTTTTCCAAAGATTTTTCGAAGAAATGAACGGTTTTGTAGGTCAGTAATGATTTGAGGAAGCAATAAAAGAATTGATGATCAGCAAGAAAAGTAGGTTTTAAGGAAAATGTTTACACCTAGAGGTGCATTTTTTTTCTCCGCTTGGATTTCGGCAATATCTTACGTAAGGAAATTAATTAGGCGATTAATCTTCTCTTTTTTTTGTTTGGTTTTAAACTGGCAAAAATCTGTTTTGTGAAAGTGTGAGAGTACTGAAATATGAGAAGATTTTTAAAAGAAAACGCAAAAGAATAAATAAATGGAAAAAAAAATCTCGATCCCAAATTTCAAGTTAACAAGTGAGAACATTATTATTTTTAAGTCATTATTTGTCTTAATTAATATAAGTTCTTAACTAGTTTAAAAAGGTTTTTGAAACAATCACTAGACTTACTCTCTCTCTCTCTCTGAGTGTGTATATTATATAATTAAAATTTTAACTTTCATTTTTAAATTTTGGTTCAAATAAAATTTTGGAAATCGGCCAATTTTGATATAGGGGAAAAAAAACAACAATGTTTTTCTAAATATTGACGCATGCGTAATCTGATAAGCCGGTTCTAATTGGTTGATGACTTAAATTAATTAAGACAATTCATAACAATTCAGAGGAGAAATAATTTCGAAATTAAGTTATAACTTTAGTTGGCGATAAACCGCCAAATTTAACAACCTTCTGCATTATTTTCTAATAATTCTAAAAGTGAAAAATGGATGCCTCAAAAGCGATTCATCGCCAATATGTTGCCTAAGCCTTTTGAGGCTGCAAAAAAACATCTAACCCAATCAAAATCATGTTCTCACATTATAATACAATTATTTGCATATTCAGAATTGTCTAAAATGTGATATTATATTTATTTTTCGTAATTATCTAGATTTTTCCCTAGCATTTATCAAAAATCATTATATCTGAAGAAATACGTCCTGTAATGTGCAATATTTCAATTTTACATTCGGACAACTTTCATGTTAATTCAGACAAGAATCTGATAACATATATAATGAAACATAAGGCTGAGTTAAATATATTTAATGCGCCCGTGCATACGCATACATTCAAAATGATAATTTCAATAGATTGATTTGACTAGTAAGTAGTACAATAATCAACAATAATTATAGGTTACTTTATAAGGGGATAAAATTGACTAACTTTTATAACAATTTCATATGAAGGAATGAGAAGACGAAACAATCATTACTTAGAAATTTAAGATAACTATCTTTCAACAGCTTGAGCATTCGTTTTTGCTATCTAGGATAAATGATATTTCTCACTTTGGCGGTAAAAAACAGTCAACATTTGTCGCATTTTAGTAGCCAAGAGTGGAAGAATAATGAAATATGACAAAATTTAATTGCAAACCTTATATTAGTCTCACAACTTATCAAAACAGCAGTTTTAACTTTGTTAGTTCTAATGGTAATAATAATTTCAGCTTAGTAAATTGGTAGAATTTTGCCAATTACACATTATTATTGTTTTGTTGTTATTGTATATCAAATGTTTTTATATAATTTGATATGAACACAATAAGAGAGGGATTTCAGTAATTTTAATGAAAATGATAAGATTTGGTTTCAGAGCATGCAGACGTTTGCACAAAGTTTACAATCGAAGAAAATGGAATAATAAAGAAGTAATTATGCTGATTTTTGTGCAAATTTTACAATAGAAAAAAGTAGAATAACGACAGAGAAATTATACTGATTTTTTATATAACAATCTTTTATCAGTTTAATATTAATAAAATAACTTATCAGTGCACTGCATTGGATTTTTATCAATTTTAATGCAATTGTTAAATTGCATTTTAATCTTTGCTCCAGTACTGGCGGATTTGGTTATGAATTTTGCACGCCACCCATTGTTCTAAAATTCAAATCATGCCATATCTAATTAACTTAGCTTGATATAGAACTTAATTATCCGGAATTGTTGCATTAATGCTAAGTATTTAATTTGAATTTGGCTAGCTTTTGTGCAAATGTTACGCCAAACCAGCCAGAATAATCTCCTCAAAACTTTCTTTTAATACTCTGCAACAATGGTGTTATCCTAGTGAAAGCTTTGCATGTCACTGACGTATAATAGCTAAGAAATAATAATTTTGGCGTGAATGTTTTTAATAAATCTATCGCGTCACCCTAGGAGACCTATTTGGCAATTAATCCATGGCATACAGTTAATAGTAACAAAAAAGTGAATTTGCGTTTTAGGCATATTTTTCCCAACCGACTGAAACAAAAATTTAAATTTTAGTCACAAAATTGTGACTAAAACCAAATACCAAATTTGATATATTTAAATCATTGGGCTTTTCAGTTATCACATTAAGATGTTTCTGCGAATATAAATCGATAGACGATCAATCCTTTGATGGATTTGGCTCAAAATTTGAAAGGTGTCTAGACTATAGACGTTAATTTTTTTGTATCGAATTTTATTTGTCTAAAACACTTGGTTTTGCAACTATCATATTATATTGAAACATCCAGACAAACAGACATCATTTAAAAGGATTTTACTCAAAATTTGATAGAAATCTACAAATTTGGTTTAACGACTATATTCCACCTAGATCAAAGCGTTTTTGAGTTGTATTTGGCACAGACAGATGGACATTCCCAAAAGTGTATTTTTCGATATTGTTGCTGTTGTTACTTATGGCTCTTGTCATAGACTAAGTTGGCGATTTTAAACCCAGTATGTGCAGAAACTTCTGAAGGTAAAGATCCTTAAGCACCCATGGGCAGAAGACTGACTTCTAGTTGAAACGAAGATGACACTCATATATTCGCTTGCACTACCCGTTTTTTACAGGGGTGCTCTTTCACACACTTCACAGATAGAATACAGGGTGAAAAACAACCATACCCGAACCCAGGACTCGGACGCCTAGATCAAGGGGAAGACGCGCTACCCCTAGGCCAGGATGCTTTGTAAGTATTTTTTGTTCTTGCCTACCAATTACGAGATAACTCGTCGATTGCGTTCTTTTCTAGGACTGTGTACTTGACACTTTTGTGCAGCTACGAATAAACTCGTGCCAATATCAGTGCTATCAGTTCTAATATCCATAGATGGCTTCTGCCAAAGGAACAAAAAAATCAATGCTGGCTTGCATGAACAGAAAATTTATTAAAAAACGAGCAAAAAATATAATTATAAAAATTAGTTAAGCGTCATTTTAGGTCAGATTTATGAAAATTGTTGTGGCATTTAACGTGTTAAGAAGGTATAAAATGTGGAGATTTGTTAAATTCTCTAGTTCGAATGTTTTTGAAGAGCTTCATACTATATATAAGAGAAAGTAAAAAAGAGAGTGAAGGGTGGTTTAGGGGGTTAATAAAGCCACCATTACACTCAAATTCAATCCGACATCCTTTTATTTGCTTGATAGAAAACATGACTCTCCAGAATAGCAGAGCGCCCCAAAACAATGTAAATTATTTACGACTGGCGTGAATTTCGAATGACTGCTCGCCAGGAAGACAGCCAAAGCAATTACAAATTATAAAACTCTCGGTATTATTTCAAATTTCTGAAATGTGTAACTTTTAGGAGGAGGAAGGAGCTCTAATTAAGTAAATAAACCAGTTTTGGATTAAGCGGCTGAGAATCTAATCTCTTTATACCAACAGAAAGCAAGGCTGCGATCAATAATACTTTAAAATAACATTTGGCAGAGTCGACTGAATGTTTATAGGAACATCTCCGTAATTACCATACAGTGGATCCAGCTCCTGCTAATTATTAATTCATAAAATAACTCTTTCTGGGGGGAGAAAAGCTTATTTAGTCGAAGCACCTTCCTCCAAGAATATTATCTAAGGCAAAATTTTATTTCTCCGTCACCGCAGCGAGATTAGAATTATTTGGAAATAGTTTTATCCTCTTTTATTATGCAGATTTTGATGCGACGGATTTTAATAGGAGAAATTTTGCAATTTAGATGGATTCTCAGATAGATGTTTAGAAAGTAGAAAAAAAAAATTGTATATCGAGTGGTTAAAATTTGACATGAAAGAAATCATAAATATAGTTTGGTGAATTTCAATAGGATATTCAAATTCTATGTTTGGAGTGACAGAAACCAAATTTTTAAAATCGTAAATGTAATCATAATTTTTAAGCGTAGATTGTTTATATAATTATTTGCATGTTACTGGAGTTTTGTAATTCAAATTAT
The DNA here is from genome assembly GCA_026543055.1 of Argiope trifasciata. NCBI lineage: Eukaryota > Metazoa > Arthropoda > Arachnida > Araneae > Araneidae > Argiope > Argiope trifasciata. Next base: position 932,075 of record JAPMOQ010016150.1, on the reverse strand, counting down.
ATTATTAATAAAAAAAATTAGCTTTCATTTTATGCGACACAATTAATGCAGCAAGTATTAGTTTTCTATTTATTTTCACCCTTTGAACTCAGATGGTGACTCTCCATTCAAGATGGTGCATCATTTTAGAGCTTTCTTATCACGTGAGAACGTGATTCTGTTTTTGTTAGGTTTTCAATAATTGAAGCTCGAAATCGCGTAGGCAATAAATAAAGCATAAGTGGCAATATTCATCAGCATCTTTTAATCGGATATATTTTCATCTGCTTTTACCAGTATTGCATTTTTATCATGTATGTCTCTTTGAAAACAGATGCAGTTTTAGAAGGTTGACCTGATTTTACCAGTATTGCATTAATATTGCGTATGCTTCTTAAAACGCTGATGCATTATTAAAAGGTTGACGTATAACTATGATATACATGTTATTTTCATGGAATGCAATTTTTTCAGAGGAAAAAATAATTTAATTTTTATAATGTGTTACAAAAAACTTCTCTCCCGTTTAATAACAGTTTTGATAAAAGTATTTTCTTCCCCCCCACCCGATGGCGAAGTATCACTTCTTTCTTTCTTAAATGAAAAACGAAGGATTCCTGTTTTAAGATCAATCTATTATGAAACTGTTTTATGATCTCAGAAATGAGAAAATAGCAGTTTGTGTGTATAAATTGTTTTCATAAAAATTCTATATAAATTAAAATGCTTAAAAATTTATTGGTAAATAGTTTATTATTTGGAAATCGCATATAAGAGAGACAAGCCTCGCAATTGTTTCAAACCGGCTTAAACTAGTTAATGACTGAAATAAATTGAAACAAATAATGACTTAAAAATAATGTTATCACATGATAATTTGAAATTTTAAAGCGTAGATTTCATTTTTACTTTTTTTTATAGTTAAAAAATACCTACAAAATAGTTAGAACTAAACTAAACTCAGTAGCACGACAGCCCAAGTGATCAAGGTTCACAGTTACCATATCTGCTTTTCTAACCGGGGGCCGTGGCGTGCAAGGCATAGCCTAATGCGGAGCCCCCACTGTTTAATTCCCAAGCATGCTTGGTCTTCAGCTTATCGATCCACTGAAGAGACGAAGGGCTGAATCGACATTGCCCAGCCCGAGGATCAAACCACGGACCTGTGCACGAGGCGCTACCATTACGCCACCTAGCTACCAAAATTGTAACATGTGTAAAATAATTTGAGAAAATATAAATTAAAACAATTAATGTGTAAACATATATGTTTATTTTTCGGAGCAATAAACAAGTCCTCATCTTGAGTGAATAAATATGCAGCGAATTATTTTACCAAGAGCAAAGGGTTGGTAATTTAATAATGGGTTTCATAGTTTAAACTGGACATTACTACACCACCACCATTTGCTTTGCCAGCGTCCTGGCATAGGGATAGAGTGTCTTCCCCTTGATCTGGGCGTCTGGAGTTCGAGTCCAGCTTCGGACAGGGTTTTTCTGTATTCTAGCTGTGAGGTGTATGAATGTGTCCCCCAGGAAAAAGGGATTGTAAAAATTAAAGTGAAGCATAAAGTAGCTAAGTCGTATTCTTGGCCCTAGTTGGCGCAACTGAAAAAACAACAGGCACTCATTTTGGTTTAATTCGTTGACAGATAACTGTCAGCGTGCAAGCAATACAAGAGCATTCGCTCTTACTTGGAGCTTTCTCCTATTAAAAAGATCATTGCCTCTTTCAGTGAATACGTTTGCTGTTCAGTTTCGATTATAAGTGTAATCTTATTGCTTGCTAGGAAAATTCGAATGAAAAATGTTCTGTGTTTAATTTGAATATAAAATGTTGTGCGTTTTTAACACCTACCATCATTCTTACCCACACGTAAACGTAATTCTACCTTTAGACTGCCTTAAGTAGTAGAAATGGGTGTAACTCAGGATGATACAAATGGAGAAAGCTACGAGCGACATTTGGACTCATTTAATCCCAGGAGGGGAATACGCAAGAGTGAAATGAGTGCATTTCTGGAGTTCATTGTCAGGCCTTGACCACCCCGTTAAATGCATTTCATTTCCATTTCGTATTCTTACTTGTCATTTTAAAACATGCTACTTTATCTGAACTCGAAACTTGCGTATTTATTATTAATAAGGATAGTTAAAAATGCGGATTATTCGCAGTTGTTTAACCATTTAATTCCATTGATAATCGGGTAAATGCTGTAATTATAAAGGAGCAAATGTTTATACATTTTATTTCTTCTGTCCTGAGGTCTTTGTTTTGAAGGTTTCGGAACTAGAAAATTACAGGTTCGATACTCGATTCCACCAAATAATCCTTGTGCAAGAGAAAAATTAACAAACTTTTATGCATTTTTTAATAGGTATGATTGCAAAAAAAAAAAGTTCCAAAGCAATCTTCTTGTGCATAATTCCAAAACCCATTTGCAATCAATTCGATTCAATACATCTATTAGCATTTAAACAAAGAATAATAATTCCAACAGTCAATAGAAGTTATCATTGAATACCGAGTAATTGTAAAAGGAAATTTTTCTTTTTCAAATATTTAATTCAAGAATTAATACTGCAAATCGCCATCTTTTGCCCCAATCTCCATTTCTGTTAAAAAATTTCATGTTCCATAGTCTTAGTAAAAGAAAAAAAACTTTTATACATTTTAATAATCATGATTTCAAAAAAAGTCATGTTCTATGGTTTTAATTTCAAAAAAAAAATTCGCAGAACTTTATGCATTTTAATAATCATGATTTCAAAAAAAAAACCGGCCTAAAGCAATCTTTAAGAGCATAATTTCAAAGCTCATTTGAAACCAATTCGATTCAATACATCAATTAACATTTAAACAAAGAATAATAACTCCAACAATCTACAGAAGTTATCACTGACTACTAAACAATTGTGTAAAAGAAAATTTTTCTTTTTCAAAATATTTAATCCAAGAATTAAAACTTCAAATCACCATCTCTTGCCCCAATCTCCATTTCCTTATACAAAAAAAGGAAAAAGAATCTCATATTCCATGCTATAAAACGAAAACCCACCCAACCGGCCATTTGATACATACTATCGATTGCCAACACAATTAACTACCGGTTTTGCAGTGCGATTGTTTTCCAAATAGCAGGGGAAAGGCAGGCACGCTCTCTCCCCATGCTAATGGTTTTTAAAATATTACAGTGATTTAAATTCCCCAAATGTCGATACAAATGATAAGCGCTCTGTCCCGACAATTTGTTGAGCGAAAGAATCGTGACCGGCATAATACGGGAAACGTGACGATTTCAATAGTCTTATCACCCCGGCCCACAGTTAAAGAGGGAAGGGGGGGCCTACTCATTGCATTTTTATGGCTCAAGGAGGAGAGGGAATTCGCATTAGCCGCGACCGTACTCACCTATTAAGACGCGGTGTAAGGAATTATGACTACTAGTGGCAGAGTCTCTGTCGTAAGATCAGAAACACATTGATCGCATTTATTGATATTAAACTCAAAGCTCAATAAATGTATCTACATAATTCGGAAAAGTGCTGTGACTAATTTCAAGAATTTATTTGTTGATTCAAACGCATGCATACATTCGTTTTTGCTCTTCGACGAATGTAAGGCAGAATAATAAAAATGGTATATCTAAAGATAATGGTAGCTGTTATATGATACTACGAATGACTTCCAACATTGTACACTGTTGTTGTTGTGTTGTGACTTATGGCACTTTACAAGCCCGCGGATAGTTATATGTCAGCGATTAAGCCTGGTGGCGCCAACTAGGGCTAAGAGTACGATTTTTCTACATCATTCGACACGTTTATGAGATAAAATTTTCGGAAAATGTAATTACGACACATGAAAAATTAGATGTAATTTTTGATTAACTTTTATTTTAATTGATTTATGAACTGGATTAAGTTGCACAACCCCTTTTTTACAGGTGGGAGGCATTCACACACCTCATATACAAAACACAGAAGAAGAAGAACCATGGCTTAGTCTGGATGCCCAGATCACGGGGTAGACGCTCTACCTCTATGCACACTGGGCACTAGATAGTTTGTAACAACACGTGGAAGGACTTCGAGCTTCAAACGTCGAACACTGGAAGATGTACCAGTATTTATCATTTTTTGCCGTGTTTTCACAACAAATATGCTTTAAAACTTGTCTCAAATGTTTGAGTAGAACAACCACTAGCAGCAGAGACAAATGTTTTGACAAAACTATGTGGTGACCAGGGCCCGAATCAGCCTTAGGGGGAGGGCCAAAACTTTTGTCCCTCCTCTGCTATGCTATTTCAATAATGAAGAACCGAATCTTATGGGGATATTTAAATTTTTCACCTCATAGATATATAACAAGAAAATTAACCAGAGCCTAAAATAGATATCAAGTCCCTCCCGCCTTCCAAGGGTAAGACGAAATTTCATTCGGAAGGAAATGTAAAATAACCTTTCCGTTCGATTTGAGGGCCCGCCGCTAATGTGGCAGCCCGGGCCAACTGCCCAGTATGCCCAATTTTTAGACAGGCTCTGGTGGTGAAGGTTTTATCTAGAGCATGTTTTAAGTGTTAACAAAGTGGAAAAAAATTGTACAGAAATGAAAATCGTAATTTGTTAAATTAAAAAAAAAAACTATGTAAAAATCATTTTTATGAGATAATCTATTGGGTCGTTCGGAAAGTGATTTCGTTTTTTCCTGACAAAGGATTTAATTGCATTTTTCGCACCCAACTTCATACTTAAACCGCAATATCATTTTATGTTTTAAGAGCTGATATAGCAAGGCTTGAGTGTGAAA
>JAPMOQ010016150.1:886114-926886 GCA_026543055.1 Argiope trifasciata | reverse complement strand
GAAATTGGGTGCGAAAAATGCAATTAAATCCTTTGTCAGGAAAAAACGAAATTACTTTCCGAACAACCTAATAGTTGAAAGTATGGAAAATGACTATTATGTTTCGGTTAATAGCAAAAAATTTGAACGTCATTTTGGTTGTTATAAAAGATCTCGAGCGGCGAAACAAGGAATAGATATTAGTATTTACTGTTTTCAATTATTTTGAAAGAAATTAATTGTCTAGTATATATTTTTTTTCATTCGATTTCAAGGTACGTTTCTGGTATACTATTTTTTCTTTCTTATGTTACACTGAAAAGTATCAGCTATAAAATATTTTCAAATCTTCCTGATTCTTAAAAGTATATTTCTTATATAACATGTAGTTAAAAAATTCGCAGTAAAAATTATTAACGATTTTTTTATAATTTTATTGTGTGTGTGTATGATCCATATTTTAGAACATTTGATCTACAGCTACCAAATTTGGCATGGGCACATTCTTGAAAGGTATAAATGGGCAACTCGAAACGATTTTTAATGTTCTAATTAGAATTTCAATTACCAAAAAATTAAGCCAGGTTTTGATGTTTACCGCTATAACTTTCTAAAATATTATTGCAAAAATGTTTTTTATATTTAAAAATTTAAACAAAAAACATTTTTTGAATATTGCTAATTTAATTGCCACGCAATTTTTTCCTTGAATTTTGAATTTTTTTGAAAATACATTTTTGTATCGCTTTCAGCAAAAGATTTCAATATTCCCACAAAATTTAAACTATTTTAATTCTTTCATTAAATAATTAATTGCATGATTTCCTTCTATAATCAGCTCAACAGATTGTGTTAGTTATCTTATAAGTTTAGATGAGCAATAGGAAGTTATTTTAATATTAAGGTTATTAGAAAAGATAAAGAAGGATGTAAGATTTCGTGACTTATCAATAATAAAAAGTTACTACTTGGCAAGCCAATGCCCGCATTGTATATGATTCTCCTATCTGCCCCAAGAAGGACAGGGTCATACGAAGCTATCGCCCAAAGAAGCACAGAAGAAAATGGGAATGAACACGAAACAGCGCGGAGAGGTATCAGAAAATGTAAGGAGGAAGGTATATATGTTGGTGATTGCGAAATATGAGACATGTGAGTACATGGTGTACTTTTGTCGGATTGATACAACGTAATGTAAAAAAAAAGTTTCCAAATGATAACTTCAAACTTGCGATAGCAGATTTCAATTTCTTTTCATCTACTGTTTAATTTCATTTAACATACAAAGAGCCCCAGAGAACATGTGTCAAATACAATAAAGATACTACAAGAACATTTTTCAAATTTTAAACATTCCGGAATGATAGTCATATATTTCAAACGAAATGCAATTAAAATTAATATTATTTAAAAACACGACGGTTTACATTTATTAAAAAAAAAGCGGAATTAGCATATATATTGAAAGAAAGCAAACAGTCTTGGAAACTATTAATTTCATCCTTGAGAAAATGGCACTTTCATTATTTTTAATTTCAAGATTCGAAAACCTTACATTTAATCTTATTTATTTTGCGAAATTTCATTGCCAGTTTTTTGTCTCATCATTCCAAATATTCCTCAATTACATTTTCCAAATTTATGCCCAACAATGAACACCGGTACTATCATTCGCTATTTAAATAACTCATTACACTAAATCAAACTGATATTTTAAAAAACATTTATTGATGGAAGAAAATACTAATTAAAAACACTCCTCTTAGAAAAGAGTGCCGGCCTAATTATTTCATTCTCCCTAATTACTTCGCGATCCAGTCAATATTTAAAACTGGAACGAGTTTTAGTACCTCAATTAAAACTAATCACCATAATTAATTAACTGCGACCGGGGGAGAAGCTGCAGCAGCAGCGGCAGCATTTGGAACGCAACAACAAACGAAACATTTTAATCAGTCAATTACAGCAGCAGGCAGAGAAGAGACTTTTTGAAAAAGGAAAAATTTCTCTCTCTCTCTCTTACCTCCTTCTGCTACATCCCCCTTTAACTCCCCTCCCCCCATCGCAAAGTTTTCCATCCGCTATTAAATTTATGAATTGCAATTAGACGTTAGTTAGTTTTCCACCAGAAGAGTTCATTTTCTCTTGGATAAAAATGAATTAAAAAATGAAAAACTTTTATGCGCATTTATATATACCTTCTTTCCAGCTTTTAATCGCAAAAGACAACCCCCTCCCTCCTTTTCTCTTAAAAATTAAAAACGCGAACGTCCTCCCTCCGTTTAGAATGGAAATCCAATTAAGCTTAAATACACGCCAATTGAAGGCCATTGTTTACATCATTACTTGTAACTGCTGATAAAATAAACTATTAATAATAACAAAACCCGAAGTGTTTCGCTGGAGAAGAGATTGAGAACGAAGAAGAAAGAAAAAAGAAAAAAAAAGTTTCATGAAGCATGCAGCGACAATTAATTTGTCTTTTATTGGCTCATTAATAAGTACATGTTGCCGGTACACTACTGAAGAGCTCCAATTAAAAATAAGAATTTACAAGTAAATCGTTAGTATGTAGAAGGACATGCATGTAATTTACTGTTACTTATATGGGAATCGATAGGGAGACAATATATGGCTGTTTGCAGATGAAGCTGGTTTTTACGTCATTCGTAAAACGTGGCGATGCCTGTGCGCATGCCTGTTCGTTTTGCGATATCTTTTTCAGTGATAGATATCAAATTCTTTTAAGGATACATGACTGCCTCATTTTTTTCCATATTTATCTAGATATATCAAAGATAGATAGATATTCTCCATATTTAGACGCTTTACAATTAATACATATTATCTCAATTTTACAAGCAGGCAGGGTGTGTGTGTGCATTTTCACAAATCAATCATGAATATTTACCATTTTCTTTACAACACGAAGTATGTTACTATCAATCGTAAAAAGAATATTTGTCACTGGTTGAAAACATATTCAGCTCTAGTAGTGCGTGAAAAACTGAGAATCAAAAATTATTGATTTATAATAACATTTCTTTAATAAATCCTATCGAAAATGTGCTTCAAAATTATAATTATTCGATGTTCCACGAAGACGAGAGGGGGCATCTCATGATTGAGGATGAGAAACTTCCCGCATGATGGCTGGTTCTCTCCACCCTTGTGAAAAGATGGGGCTGTGTCTCCTCTCAACGATGATGGGACGTACTACATTAGGGAGGGGTCGTACCGAGACCGGTGATAACCCTTAGGACTCAACATATTCCGATAAGTGTGCTGTCACGGCGGTGCGGTCATTCAGATTTTTCAGTACTCCATTGGGCGAGTCTGAGTAGTCAGTTTGGGATGGTACTGTAATTCGACAGAGTATATGTATTGACATCTCTTAATTGAATAATCTTAATTTCCATTTTTTAAATTCGTCCATGTTAATTTATTCCAATTTATTCTTCTTATTTTTCGGTATAAATCCGACTTTTTTAAAATTTAATTATTGTTGTAACACGTGCTTTAAAAAATTGCTGACATTTTAAGTTTACACGCTCTAAACGAAACGATAAAAATCTCTAACTTCTACAGCATAATTTCAGAGACCAAAGATTCCTTCACTTTAATTGGCACGCACCAAAGATTTCTTTTAAAGAATATCTTAGTAGAAGTTCTAAGAGAAAAATATCGAACATTTTGTTCTTGTATTTCAGCGACGTATTCCACTTTTACCTCTGTTTTCAAATCATACATTCCCATAAAAAATAAACACCAAATTTGTCGTCCTTTTTTTCTTTTTCTTTTTTTTAACGTATCGGCAAAATTTTGTTACATGCATTATATATATATATATATATATATAACATAAAACTGCTAATTAGAAAGAGAAGATTTTACAATATTTAATTGCTTTAAGTTCGTTCAAACAATATTCACGATATATCAGTAACATTATGTGATTCTACAAATCTTTATTTCAGGCAGCTGTAATTCAGTTTTAAGACATCTGACTAGAAAGACTGTATTGAAAGATATAGTTAAATTTTACTACGTAATATTCTAACAGACATGACCGAATATGACCTGAACTTCAACGAAAATTTGATTGAAACAATGTAAAAACCTAACATGTTCTCGTTTATTTTATTATAAAATGATCATGTTTGGGAAAATGAAAATTATTCAACCCTGAGCAAATTGATTTTTTTTTCCTTTAAGAGGCTACCTTTAATATTTCTTCTTACTGGAGATATAATATTTCTTTAAGAACAAAAGTGTCGGATTATATATACAATTACGCATTATTTTTTAACGCAGCTGAAATGAATGTTTTTTTCTAATTCTCAAAACTATTTTACGTTAGTTTAACTATAATTAAGATGTCATCTATTGTCAAATGCAAGTATTGGCTATAATTAACCAATGCATCAATGAAAAAGTTTAATTACATATGCAAAAAAGCCTGCATTATTTTTTTATAGAAGGATAAAAAGTTATGGTGGAAAATTTTGAATGAGCATGAATACCACATAGTATTAATAAACAAAAACAGCATTTAATATACAGAAAATATTTCGCCATTTTACACAATTCTTTCAAATACAGACACAGTAAATAAAAATATGTTTTTATACATCCATAGTTTTAATGGATATTCAAAACCATATAGAGTTTTGAATATCCATTTCATCTTTATGAATAGGCCTAATTTAAATTACTTGCATCTAACAAAAACCACTTCGAAGAACTAATTCTACGAAAAAAAAAAGCCTATTAAATTACTTGCATTGCATCATGATACATAATCTCAAGAAAAAACTTTTAAAATTCACCAAATGAAAAGAAAAAATATATATAATTCCGAATATTAAAGGATAATTACAATTTTTAATTTCAATAGAATCCATTCATCCGCGAATGGAAGCCTGCCTCGCACCCGATTCTTCAAAATTCATCCATTTCAATTCCAATTTGAATTCATTCCGCAATTAAGAACATTCTTACTCTCCATTCCCCCCTTTCAACGGTCCCTTCCAATTTTAACGAATGCCCTCAAGTCCGAAACGAATCCCTGATTCTTTTCCCTTAATAACACACCGCCAGCCTCCTCCCCACCCCACCTTCGCACACCCACCCAGATTTTCGTCCCGTGCCTTCATTACCCGACATTCCAATTAATCGGTGGAATTCCGCTGTCATTAAGAAATCCGACAGTCTCTTCCACCCTTTCACGCACCCCACCCCCTTCTCTTTTCTGTGCTTTCAATTCGATGCAAACAGAGCACCCCTTCGTTCGATCGTTCTCTTGTTTGCTTGCTTGGGAGGGGTGGTTGGGAAGATGTTGAAGTGGCAGGATGGGAAAGATTGTGTCCACCGGTTGTGGTCGGTAACCCCTTCAATAGGAATACAATTGGGTGGTTTTTTAAAGTAAATATACCCTCAATAATCTATTATAATCAAGAACACTTTTTTTTTCTAAAAAAAAGATCTTCAGACATTTGACATGAAAGATAAAAGCTATTAAAATCCAGACATACTTAAATTTCACTGAAGATTAATTAATTGCTTTTTAACTGCTAAAGTACAATGACATTTAAATTAGTGCATTCAATTATAGAATTTGATATTAAAAGCTTTAAGGTCAACAACTGGTCACGTGCTGACTTTTGTATCACCCTGTAAACACTCTCGGTCGAAATAAACTTTTCCGCCCACAGAATCTCGACTAAGAAACTTCTTAAAAGCTTTTTGCATAGAATAGCAAATATCAATGAACTAGAATAGGATTTGAAAGAGAAAATTCGAAGAGGAGGGCTGTGTGCTTGCATTCGAGCGTGTGTGTGTGTGTGCGAGAGAGAGAATATATTTTCAATGGTGATATTGTAGTAAGGTTATATTCCAAACTATCATTTGAAATTTACATCAAAGATGTTTGAATATGAAAAATATTATTCTTTGAATTTTTCATCAAAAATATTCTATTGAATTTTGAATCTCTCTCGAGATCGAAGAAATATTTTTTTGAGTAAAAAAAACAATTTTAAATATCTTGCCTTAAAATAATAAATATCAGGGTTGACATAAACTTTAGAATATGATTTATAAGAAGTATTTTTTAGATATTTTATAAGAGTTTTTTTTTCTAATAGAAATAAATAGGAAGTTAAAGTGAAATTTGAATTCAAGTGTTTAGAAAATATTTAATTAATTCATTGAATACATAAGTACTAAACGATAGATTACACAAATTTTTCTAAAATTTTTAATGCATAAATTTAATTAAAATTTAATTTTGCACGTAATATTTTATTAGCGTTCTTTTTCTGTTTTAATATTTTGGAATACATATTGACTAAAACATTCTAAAATTTAAAATTTTATCTCTAGCACTAAATTGATAAAGCTGGTCGAATTGCGTCTATGAAAATATATATATACTACCGAGTGCCTGGTAGTATATAGTACACACCCTCATAGTATACTCCCAAGTACCTGGTAGTATATAGTATACACCCTCATAGTATACTCCCGAGTATCTGGTAGTATATAGTATACATCCTCATATTATACTCCCGAGTACCTGACCTAATATGGCGGAAAGTCAGGCCGAATAACAGAAAAGCCGGATTGGTCGATGTTTTATGAATTCATTTCATTGCTCACAGATGCCAGAAAACAAAGATTTTATAACAAAAACTTTCTGTTAAATACGTATTTTCTCACTACTAATTGTGTACTAAGTTCACCATTTATCTCAATGTGAACAAAGCCGAGGTTGATGAATCATAGAAACGGTAGTCGGTATCAGGTCGAGTTAAAATAGAAGGCTCTGTACTGATAGTTTATATACTGCACTACATGTTTCAAGTATATATTACGGAAAAAGTATATAACAGGATAAACTGTTTGTATTTTAACATTAATTCTGCGATGCCCAAATTAAATGCAAAAAACATAAACAGAAATAGTGGCCTAACTCTTAAGAAAATTGACGTAAAATGTTTTTATTTTTCACTGATAAATTTTATTTTATTTTTCACAGATATGAAAAGGTAATTCTAAGATAAGAGTCAAATTTTTTAGTTTTTAAATTTTGAAAAAGTTTTTAATAGATGACTTAATATATGCCTTGCCCTCCTCATTTAGTTACTATAAAAGAAAACTAGACCGGATAATACTAAGGATGGATGGATGTTTGGCGGATTTTTATGGAGAAAGGGCCAAAGTTGTCTATGCTGTGCCAAACAAGTGGTGTATAGATCATTTGGCAATAAACATACATAAAATATTTCTTCAAGGTCAAAATACAACAACATTTTGTTTTTATAAAATTAAAGTACAATAAGTTTAAAGGACAAAGATCTTAAAATTAGAACTCCAATTACAGAAAAGATTCCTAGAAAATTTAAAAAAACCCCATGGTATTCATATAAAATTGATGGCTCTTAAAAATTCAAAGATATTCTTATGAGGTTTTGCTCCCACCAATTCACGCATCTCCAATGTTAAAGAATTAAAATACCGCATAAATTTAGGACACTGAATTAAAATGTGTAAAAACTGTAAGATTGACACTGCAATCTGAAGAAGCCGAACAGTCGATAACCGCATATTTAGGATTATACTGTATACCTTTTCTTTCATATAAGTGTAAATTAAATAAACAGCTGCCCAATCTGATACATGCGATAAACACATCAAGTGAAACAGAAGTTTCGCAGACATTTAATAAAACTAATTCAAATCAGATATGATATCTCGTTCATGTTCACGCAGGTCACAGTTGACACAACATCGTGCAAGGCGAATTTGTTACCGAATTCCCATCCCACACGAATAATGCTCACGAACATATTTTTTAAAATCACCGATACAAAAAGAAGTGAATATTTTTATCACAGGCATATTCAAGAATACATAAATGTAAATGTGGGAAAACTAAAACTAAGAATTCCACGACGTAATGTTATCTCATCAGCAAAGGCCCGAACACAATGAGGTTCCGCTTACGGTGCAGTTCGCATTTAGCAATGCTTTTGTTAGCGGGGTGGTTGCTTTCACACCTGTGGATTGATGGATATCTGTAGCATTCCACTCCCTTGTTGCTTCACACTGTTAGAAACGGTGTGTGACCAATGAAAAGTGAACGATTCGGTGCATTTTTTTTTTTTTTGGCATCGTTAAGACAAGTAAAATAATGGCGTTACGGTAGGTCAGTTTTCTTCTAGACTCTATACACGGAAGGGTATATTTGGAGTACACGTTATTAGTTTAATTTTTCTTTTAATGAATGTATCGAAAATATATTTGAACTTTATGTATACGGAAAATAAATGCACTGATTTGGATTTTTTTTAAAAAAATGAGATTCCTCAAACATCGAGTGCTCAGAAAAATAAGCCTTGAGTCAATAAGAAATAAAATTGCAGGGAATGACAAAGAAAATTTACATGCTTAGATAATTCATCACAACCGTATTTTATTTTTAAAATAAGTCAAAACATTTTATGTATGGGGGGGAGTGTTAGTCATATAAGCCTTAGGAAACTAAGGAATCAAAATTATTGACGATATCTGAAACTTACTAAAAAAATTATTTTTCTGTTGCCATTCCCTATGAACAAGAAAATAGATATTTCAAATTCAAAAAGTTGAGTAAGCAAAGAAAAAAAGTTATGGTTACAACTATTGTTTATTCTGCTTTTAGGCAGCAATTGAATTTTCATTTTATCTTTTTGTTATACATTACAGAAAAATGTTTATTTTAAATTTCTGATATATGAAGTACGCAAATAAAAAGGTATGCTATTTTTATACATATTTTAATTCTAAAATGGCTTGAAACCCTAAGCTTATGATCGCGACCCCTTTGGAACCATGTGTAAATAATAACTCAACATTTTAAATAATTTGACAATTGAAATTTTTTATATGATCCTTACATTAAAATTATAATCCTTTAAAAAAAATTTTAGAAATCAGTAAATAGGAAATCAGTGTGCATGTAAACATAGTAATTCAAAAAGAAAACGAGCTAAATGGATGAAAAATGGCATAAAAATATGGCATTAAAACGGGAAGGAAATTTTTTTGAACATATTATAAAAATTTAATTAGTTAATTTCTTCTAAGATAATTGCATTCCATGAAAACAACATCTGTAATGTCATAATTCTACGACAGCTTTTTAAAAACGCATTAGCTTTTAAAGAAGTACACGTAATAATAATGCAATACTGGTTAAAGCAAGTAAAATAAAATACATGCGATTAAAAGATGTTGATGAATAGTGCCATTTATGCTTTATTCATTGCCTACGCGATTTCAAGCTTCAGTTATATGTTACCTTCAATTATTCAAAATCCCCTAACGAAAAGAGGATTATGTTCTCACATCATAATAATGAAACAAATAGGAATTTTAAAATATTCATATTATATAAATATTTTATCATTCACGAGATTTGAAGTTTTTACAAGCCTACTTATTTGGCAAATAGTTAAACCGAAATTTTTATTCTATTCGCCTGCTGCCTAATGGGCCCCCGGCAGCCATCTAGTTCTAATTGGAAATCCGCCTCTTCTTACAGCATTCTCAGATTCTGAATCTTTCAATAATAATTACAAATGTCATCCATAGAAAATTCATCTTTCATCCCTAAGATAATTCATTCTTTAATAATGATATCTACAAGAAATAAAACCAAGAAAGAAAACTTACGTGGTCGATGTATCCATCACCATTTTCTTGTCCATTACCATTCATGGCCATGGCCAGATCGAAGTTGTCAACAGACTGGAAAAAGAAAAGAAACACGAACATTGATAATGTTTACAGGTTGGCACGTTATATGCAAATCGCGACTTGCAAAAACCGTTCAAAATGATTTACAAGGTAATTAATAAGAGCTACCAAATTCGACATTGTTTAGATTTATGGAGAATATTTCGAATTGTTTAAAAATGAATCTAAATTGTAGTCTTTACTTTCAGTAATGTCGAAATGCATTATCGAATCAAAACAACATTTGTACTATTTTAAAACCTTAATAATAATTTTTTTTTCAGTGATACCAATTTTATTTGCTTACAATAGGTTCTTTGATTTTAATATGTTTATAAATATACTTTAAGCATGTGTTACAAAATTATTTTCCTTCTTTCAGGAAAATTGGTTATTGGATTTGTACCCAAATGCATGCAAACGATTTTAAATACGTTTTTTTTTTGTAAACAAATTTACTTTTCCCTTCTGTTGGTTACTGGATTTGTACTCATGAGCATGTAGACGATATTAAATACATTTTTTGTAAATAAATATGCTTTTTCATTTTGTTAATTATTGGATATGTACTCATGAGCAAGCAGACGATATTAAATACATTTTTTATAAATATGTTAACAATGCTATATAAATTAGAATAACATTTAAAAATAAAACTCATACTGACAAATCAAACTTAAAATATTCTTATACTACGATATTCGAACTAGAAATTGATTTAGAGTTACCTTAAAAAATTCTTTTACCATATACCAGTCCCGAAATTCCACTAAAATTAAGAATCGAACGAAATATTTATAATGTGACGCATTTTTAATACAAATGACGCCAAAAAAAATGTAAAATTTAAAAATATAAATTTTTGAAAAAAATGTACTCTTTAATCTTTTTATCTAAAATTAAAGATAGTATTTCTTTTACGAGAACACTTTCAAATAACAACCAAAACTTATATACATATATATACATCAACTATCGTGTACACTGGATGAATAAGCACAATGCAATAACTGTATAGAACCATTAATAGCAAAAAATGTTAAGTCTACGGATTAGTTAGGCTCAACTTAATCCAAACTAAGAAATTTTATGGATTACTCGGATTAATAAGAATTTGATGTTATTTATCGCCTAACCTATGTTATCCATCAATGTCGATACTCTATATAAATAAGAGTTAATCCACACCTGAAGCGATATAATATCATAATACAAAATTATGGGTGGGGGGTATATTTCTGATTTGATAAAACTTTTTTCAGAAAGAAAAAAGACACACGCAAAGTTTTGATAAAGCATCGTTATCAGTGTTAAAAAAAGACAGCAATAGAATGATAAATATAACTTTCAATTTGTATGTAAATTGTGATAGTGATATCATGATTTTGATTAATTTATTTGTTGTTTATAATACTAAATACAAATTATTTGCTGTTAATTTAATTGCTGAAGAAAATGAATGTAAAGATATTCGATCTTTCATCACAGATATAATGAACTCCAAAAAAGAACTTCGAACTCATTTTGTTAGCAAAAACATTCTAAAAATAATAATTTAAAGCGGATGTTTACAATTAGAACTCAAGATCTGAAATAAAAGAACAATTTTTTTTACTTTATTGGTTAATAATTTTAAAATTCAGTTAATGTTTTAGTGTTACGTAATAATAACCAAGTACTAATTCAAAATTACATTAAATTTATATTAATAAATTTAATGTAATTTATTTATTAATAACAATCAAAAATTTTTATTGAAATTTCGATTATACATTTTTTTAATAATTCGTTAGTATAATTTATGATTATATTCATTTTATATTAACCCTCTAATATATGTGTAAACTTTTCTTTATAGTATAACAATTATTTTTATATATACTAAAATCACACTGAAAAAAAATTTTATGTGGGTAAAAATAATCTGTGTTTTTTATTGTAAACTTTTTATAAATGTTGATTTAATTTTAAAAGTTCAAAAGAATTAATTCAAAATTCTTCTGTATTTTTTTACATTCAAAATCTAATTCATAAGTGACAGATCAACTAAAAATTATTCCCTTTAATAATAAATTTTATAATATTTTAATAAACTTATTTTCAATTTTAAGACTGAAAATATTTTCACGAATTGTATGACATTGTTCCAAATATCTTCATCATATCATTAAAATCAATTATATCATATATATCAATTATATCAATCATATTAAAATCAAGTAATTCAGAATTTTAATGTCAAAGAAAGATCGAATATACAATTTTCCTAAATAAAAATGACAGGAATCATTGTTAAATTCAGAATTCCAATTTCAAAATTCCATCAAAAAATCAAAAGATCATAAACTATCAAAAACTTAATTCAATTCCACATAAAGGCGTTCTAATCCTTTAAGAAAAATGTTTGGAATCATTTTGGATTAAATCATATATCATATACATCAGAGAAAATTCGCAGTGTCACTAAATTAAATAATGTTATCAAATATTCCATTTGCACGAAAATACTCGTGAGATCTTTTCTCGGCTTCGTCTATGCCCGAACAGTTTGAGATGGGAAAAACATAGGCCATGTATTGTGAACCAACATGCAGTTTGATACTTTTTCTCTAAGAAAATGGCATCAAATATTTCATAAGCCATGATAAATGGTGCGTTTAAATCCAATAACTCACACAACCATCAATAACTGACTGGAAACATTTATTGCTCTGTTGGGTTTGGTTGCTTTCTTAAGCAACGCGTTCATAATTCTTAGAAATGTCATTTTTTCGAAAGAATAAAGTATTTCGATTTCGAAAAAGTATCGTTACAAAAAATTAAAAGTATCGATTGAAGACAAGTTTGTATAAGTTTGGAGAAAATAAATAAATTTACAAAATATGTTGATCATTTACAATTTGGAATGTTTATAATTTAAATGTAAAAATTATTATTTGCCTATATTAATCTTTGACGCATCACACATCGTTAATACAAAAAAGTCACGTATCAAGCACAGATATTGCACAATATGGTATTCTCAATATTGTATAATATCAGAAATGTAATTTTTTGAAATCGTACCCCATTATGTAATATCCATGTGCTAATGATATCGTAAGATGATTCTTTGGAATAAAGGAAATGAATTTATGATAATAATTTTATAAAAATTCCTTATTCCTCTTATTATTCTTCAATTATTTTTTCAGTTTTTTTATCGTTATTGAAAGAAAGAAATGCAATTCTTATTCCTTCCTTGAATTTAAATGGTTTTTCGTAATTACATAATAATGATTTTTCTCAAAATTGTAAAATACATTGAATATTGAATAATAACATGTGATATCTTGAAGATTACAAGTCATTAAAATTGCAAAATATATGTGTGCCATTTATGTTGTACAGTGATTTTTCTGAAACCAGTAATTTAGAATAATAACTAAAAATAAATAATTGGATTTCTTATTTTAGAATTCTTTTTCAATTTTAATCAGGTTATTTATTTTATTTATTAGAATATTTATATAATTTATTAGAATATTTATTTATGAAAAAAAACATTCATATTAGTTCATTCTGATGGAATAATTTCAATTGCATATTGATTCAACAATCGATCTTCATTAAATATTTCATTTTTACGTTACATTTACTAAAACACCATAATCTAAAAATCGTGGCAATATTAAATTATCGAATAAAGAAGGCTTAGGAAGATAATCTATCTCGAGGTCGTTGTAATCAATTTCAAACACAAATAGATGCCATATATAGATAACTGCTTATTAGATTTTTTTTTAATATTTGCTTTACAAATTCTAATCCTGCATTTCAAATTATTAATCATATAATTCCTTTCAACTATATTTCAGAGTAAAATATTTGCTATAAAGACACCAATAATGACATATAAAATTATTATTTACTCTCAAAAGATATCAGAATATTCTAAGAAAATTATTTTAAACAATTAGTTATAGTTGCATTCAACAAAAATTATTTTAATCAGAATATTTATTTCACATTTTTTTTTTGCAAAAAAGCATTCGTATAGTTCAATTTAATGAAAGAACATCCATTGCTTATTGATTTAACAATTGATCATTATTATATATTTCATTTTAAAGTTACATTTACTAAAACATCATAATCTAAAAATAGTAATAACATTAAACTATCGAATAAAGAAAGCTTGAGAAGACAATGTTTTGAGAAAACCATCATAATCAATTATAACAACAAATAGATACCATGCATAATTAATTGTTTATTCGATTTTTTTATTCGCTTTCTTACTTTTCTTTATTCTTTATTTGCTTTCTTACTTATCTTTATTTTTTATTTGCTTTATTTTTCCTTTGCTCTAATTCTGCATTTCAAATTATTAATTCATATAATTTCTTTCAGCTATATTGCAGAGCAAAATGTTAGTTACTAAGACATCAATACAATAATGATATTTTAAATTACTATTTTACTCTCAAATGATACTGCGTTCTACAACAAATATTCGAACTTTCTCTGAAGTCCTAAGCACACGCGGAAACAGACACAACATGTTTCATTTATCAGACCTTTATTATAACGACTGTTAGCGATAATTTTCAGTTCTCAAGGACTATCGTTGCTCGATCATTTAGTAAGCAATTTATGAGCACAGCGCAGGTGAAAACTCATTAAAAACACTGAAAATGGTCAACAAAGTATCATTAGGCACATAAATGAACGGCTAGTGAGGTAGAAGGAAGAAGCATTTATACCTTTTGCAAAGTTGCAAATCACAAAAGACTGGAACGCTATCCAGTACAAAAGATCTCATAATAGGAAAACAGCCATTTTGTTTCGCCTTTGTGTTGTTCGTGCACGAACAAAGAAAAGAATAAGAACAATTTGATTCGTTATTTGATATTATCTGCCAATCAAAGTATGTAACTAGCTAGCAATAAATAAATAAATGAATGAATGAATGGATGGATAAAAATTGGAAGAATAATAGGTCGGCATAAGCATGTCAGTATCGGAATTTATATATAAAAAAACAACAACAGATAAAATAAAGAAACTATTCTGTAAAACTTGTTAGTTGAAATATTGGAGCAGTCAGTATACAGCTACGGAAATCGAACATAACATTTCTCCAAAAGTTTCATTTTAGTTCTCATTCTAAAAAGTAAGCCGTCATGGTTCGCTAGTTATGAAGGATGCTATTAACATTACAAGCGTATACAGCATCGTTTCCTGGATTGCATACAAATAGATGTTATTAATGTACAGAACAAGAATCCAATGATGTAATTTATAATAAGAATGAAAGTATTAAATTGTAATGACACGATTTGAAATTCAGATTATGGACAGCTCATTAAACCAGATTTGAATTTCTATCGTTCCACCAGCAACTTAGAACAAAGTTGGTAGAGTAAAATAATTTCTGATCATTTTTTACGATCTCATGTAGCATAACACGATTATATAAATGCTAAGAACCGTCGTATGACTATTCTTGTTACGTCTAGCGTGCAAAATTCAGAAAAAAATAATGGTAACTGAAAAGAAAATCACAAAACATTCGCGACGAAATTGTAACACTTTCAAACGGATTGAGAAATCTGAATCATAGTTTTTGATTTTATATCTGTTGCTTTATTAGTAAGAAACAATAAAAAGTTAACGTATAAGATAGTATAACAGCTTCAGAAAAACATTTTAAAAAACATTAACGTGTGGAATGAGCTAAACTAAATTTTTTTCTCAGAATCAAGAAAATTATTTTTTGTCAGAATCAAGAGCATTCTTCAGCACAAGATATAGTATTTTTTCACGAAACGTCAGGTGATATGTTTACTGCAAGTATACAGATGGGTCTTTTAAGCCATTTAAATTCAATATGGCGTCTTGTACAGACAGGGAAACATGTTCTAATAGCAGAATGACTTCGCGGAATTTATTAAGGTGGGTTGCAGCGCCTCTAGTAGTGAAATAAGGAAATTACAATCTAGAAAATAAACGAGGTTGACAAAATAGTCTATTTGGGAAAATATTCGCTATACTATAATAAAAACAGGAGATAGTTTCATGGAGATATCCATAAAACTGCAGGAAATATTTCCTAATAAAATCATGAACTTTCCATGACTTATAAAAGTATTCGTGTTGGAAATGAAAATTCTATTTTCAGGTATTATCAAACTACTTTTGTTTTTAACGAATGAAGAAAATAAAATGATTTAAAAAAAAAAACTGAAAAGCGCAATCAAAGGAAAGGGGGCGGCATCTAAGGATACATCTCTCAATTTTAGAGCAAAATTTTTTATCACGTTACGAGATGTTTATAATTTTAGTTATGAATAAATCCACCAATTTTATAAATATTTCTAAGAAACTCACTCCTATTTCTTTTTTAATAAATATAACAGCGCACATTTCCTAATTCTACTTTTTTATTGATCTTTTTCATTTTTGAGCGATTTTAGTAACTACCTTATTTCAAAACTAGGAGCCCTACAACCTATCTCAATAATTTAGCACAGTCACGTTACTTCCCTCGCTATACGAAATGCAGTTTTAAATTTAAAGGAATTCAAAAGATTTAACCGACTACTCTAGATATATAGAATACAAACAAGACTGAACTCAATTTCATATCTGAAACCAATGGTCTGAAATTTAATTCTTGTAATTAAAAAATATTACTAATTATTTAAAATTAGCATTACATTACATTAATCATAAATTCTTTAAAAAATTATTATTACATAATATTTCCATAATGTACTACAAATTAGATACAATGTAATTCAAATTCCTATTCAAATAGGAAACCTTTCCTTTATTCTTGAAATATATCCTTTTCTTATTAAAAAATAATTAAATATACATTGATAGACATTAAATTTTAAATATGTATGCTTTATTTATTAGTTTTATTTTAAAAGGAATTAGGAATGAACTGTGTGAACATGTACATCAAGATTAACAATAAAATTCCAATTTTTAATTTATCTGACGGATACAGGGCTGTTGAGAGATATTTGATTTTGATTGTTTAGAACACTTTTTATTCTTAATATTCTTTGGTTTTATTAATTGGGAAGGTCATCTCTTATTATATATTCAGATTTAAACAATGAATGAATGACATTTAAAAAATTTTCTAATTTTTAAGTGCAGTTTATTTCGCAAAAAGTTCTTGTGCTAATATAAATCAATATCCTTTCTTTTAAATCCATAAACTGCGGGAAAATTTGAAGTAATTTTAATTGCTCGAATGTATTGTTGGGAGCATAGATAACCCAATTTTTATATATTCTTTTTCCTGATTTAAATGAACATTTCACCCAAGATTAATAAATATAGTTTTATTTTGCAATGTTATTGGTAGTCTATGAATATAATAAATTATTCACAACGTATTGTTGAGAGCGAAAAATTCGATAATGGTATAGATAAATTGAATAGAAAATTTAAAAGAACAATAAATCCAATAAATACGAATAAAATGCACTCTAGTCCAATAAATTAAAGAAAAGATATAAAAGAACTGGTTCTTTATTTATCTATAACGATTCACCCACTCATTTCCAAAAATATAAAACGAAATTCAATAAAAAAGAATAGGAAATTCGAAATTTATTATCCGCATAGTATGCTTCTGATTCGACACACATATAATACAAAACGATTTCTATATATTAATTTATTGAAATATTATACAACGTTGCTGCCTCATAGCCTTCCGCTATCAGAGTATAACAATGCTTTGCCTCGGAATTTATGTGGCGGAAGTATTCCAGTTATAGATTAGATTATGCATTAAAAAGAAAAAAAGAAAAATCTCGCTACTCATTTTTTGATCGGTTGCTTTTCCTCCCATTTTTACATATAAAAAGGTCAAATAGAAAGGCAGAAGCTTGTATAATTTATGAGATTTTACTATTGTACTGTCGGAAAGTCAAAATATGGACACATTTATTTATTTGATGTATGTTCGATAAAATAATGTAAAACCAGAAAATGTATAGCTAAGAGTCTGAAGGCAATTCTAAGTTTTTATTTTCTGAATAAAACATAAAGGTTTCTCAAACTGAAATATCTGAGTGAAATAGAAACATTTTATACATTTAATGCAATATTTTATTTAACTATATCTCATGAAATAATATGAAAACGAACTGATTTTTTAAAAAATCGAATTTCCAAAATTTATACTCATACAATAAAAGAACAAATAATTTGAAAAACATAATACATTATTGACCTTAAAAAGAATAATTGTCAATTCTGCAAAATTCTACATAACAAACGATTGCAAACTAACCGTAATAATAATTAAAATGCAAACGATTTCTTTGTAATATTCAGACTATTATACGAAACAGACGATATTTTTAATGATTTAATTCTTGTATTTTTATTTTGAAGTAAATGAAAAAACTAATAGTATTTTTCTTTCTCAATATTATTTTGAGTAAACTTGAAACAATTTTTTCAGAACTAAAACTTATTCTTACTGCAAGAGCAAATATTAACACATTTTAAGTATTTTATTACGAATGTAGCATTTCCAAATTTAAATCCATGATCAAGCGTATATTCATCAAACAAAATAGTTATTCATATTATTATATTTTCAATAATAAAGCAAAAAGATTCAAATAATAATAATTAAAATAGAAATGATATTTGTAGAAAACAAGATAAAGATTATAATTTCGATGTAAACTATAATATTTATATCTGTTGCAATAGCAGGATAAAATCGAGACGTCGAAATGGCCTAAATATTTTGACCTTCAAAAAGAGAACAAGGAATTGCCATTTTGAGAGAATTTTCTAAAGAGGTTAGCGAACGCTAAAATCCTTCATTTGCAACGCTAGAAAAACAAATTTCGAATGTTAATCGAGTAGCAGAACAGCTTATAATGAAGGACGTTACACCGGTTGTCAGATTTCCTTCCTCTTACTCTAAATTTATTAAAAAATAGAAAAAAATGGAAAGAAACTGGTCGCTAATTTCAAAGAATACATTAATGCAAAAAATTTGCTGAGAAAAAAAGATACAGATTTTTTAAAATTAATTCTAAATGAAGCATAATTATCTTCGCTAATTTTCTTTGGCATTTATTTGAATTTAGTTTTTCTGGAAACAGAAATTTTTGAGTGTTAATAAACCTCAAAATATTTAGAATACATTTTTACGTAACTTGACATCATTAAACAGATTAAATTAGATTTAAGTCTGTAGACAAATTTTTAATGAGCTATAAATTAGTTTCTAGAAAATTTTATATTTCGAAAGTGCTGCATATAAAAAAGGTTTCAATGAACATAAATGCTACTTTTCTTTCCTATGAATTCAAATAAGAGCTAAAACAGTTTTAATGGTATTTCGCATATATTAAAAAAACGATATGCAGGAATTTTATTAACTTTTCTATCAACTACTTACTACTGTTTTTAAATTTAATTTTACTGTCAAAATTATAACATAAAAATTTTAAGTTTATAAATTTTCAAAACATTTCAGAAGCTATTTTTAAAAACATATTAAAGAAATTTTAAAATTAAATCTGTAGAGTTTTAGTTACAGAAAAAAAGATTTAATATATATAAATAATAAATATTATTATAAAAATATAATTTTCAAATAACAAAATATTTTAATAATTCTTGAAATATTTCAAAAACTAACTTTAAAATGAATTTCTTTTTCGTAGAAGAACGATGCTGTTTTGCTTTCTTATTTATTTTCTATCTCTTAATTTTTATAATAACAATATACCGTGTTTATAAAATAAAATATTTTCAGCAGTGCATTTCAAAATATAACCATCTTGGATCTATTATACACTGAATTCTTCATTTTCACTTTCTAAAACAAAAAAACTTTTTGTATATAAAAAAACTATTTATATTTCTGATTTGAATGTCTTACCGTTGCATTTCATAAAAATTAATAATAGATTACCAATTTTAAATTATCATATTAAAAACTTTCATCAATTTCAAGTAATATACCCTGTCTTCTCATAATTGAATTTTCGATTAAAATAAATAAAATATACAGCAAATTATACAATTAAAAAATCAAATTATACATTAATTTTGCTGATAGTAATTAATTAATACGACAAATACCAGTTTCAAGAAGACATATTTATATGATTCTCAAAATTATTTTAAATTTCCCTATTTCCCAAATACCATTTTCGGTATTTCAGAGGTAGCTTGGTCAACAATAAATAAAAATTTTGATTATTGCTTTATAGGTAAACAGAAAATATATCCAAATATAAACTGCCTATATGACGAAAGCGAGCGAATAACGGACGAAACGCAGCACTGAACATCATTTAAAAAAGAATCCAGCGATAACTAGATCGTCTCTAAGTGGTATTTTTCGTCTCCAAGAGCAAATTCCTTAAAATCTGTACAATCAACCGGGTCAGGAGACCAAACACACTTTCAAATAAAATAAACAGACGGAGAAATAAAAAAAAGACCACACCTACAAAACTGAAGAACCATTACACAAACATTGGCAAATTGAATATACCCTATCTAAGAGCCCGAAAAAATTATGGCCTTTGGATACCATCATTATTGCACTTCTTCAAAAAGACCACACAGGAGGATTCACCCATTGGAAGAAAAAAGGGTGGGTCGGTAGATGTTTCGCAATGTTTACAAACGTTCTGAGACCACAGACAAGGATAATTTGTGATTTGGGGGCGAAAATATCATTTTAAGACTGTAATTAGAAGAAAGCCAGACAGACAGGCAGGCAGATATGGAATGCTGTGAGACGGCGATAATTTAAATTCTTAAACCAAAGATTTGTATTCCAAAACAAACGCTACATCGATCTTGGTTTCGTTCAGATTTTTGGCATAAATTGTGGGTATTGGAAACTGTGGCATAACATATCGCCCACGAATGATGTGGGAAATATTATTCAAATTGGGACCATCTTGGAATTCTTTTGTAATCATTATTTTTAAAACTAAAACAGACACAAATAATTTGTGAATGATCTATAGCTTTATAAATACAGTCGATCAATCAGTATATTTAGTCGATTCTTATACGCTCCAAAGAAATGTTTGTTTTCTGCTTCATGAAAACGGTATTTTAATAACAGTAATTTCATAAAACAGAAAGGCTATTATTTTTAATGTATTTTATTAACAAAAAATATATGTATGGTGTGATTGGAATTTCAAATTTCAACGGTTTTCAGAGTAATTTTTGTCTTTAGTTTTTGACAGGGAATTCAGAATGACTGTCTTCAAAGAATCTCAAAATAATGCCAAGAATAAAATATTTATATAAATATAAAAATCAAGGAAGTATGTTTTAAATAACAAAATTTCGTTTTTCTAAGCAGAATCCATAAAACTAAACAGTAGAATTCTCGGATTACATGTAATTCAAAATTTGAAACGTTCCTCAATATTGCCATTTTCAAATTGCAAATTAAGAACATTTATATATCCTTCATCGTATTATACAGCGCATTTCAAATTGACTTTGTATTTTGCTGATGGCGTTTATTCTCGAAATTGTTTGTCAACATCTTTTTTTAAAATGCCATCTATATAGATGGCATGTATGGTATAGATAATATATTTTTTTGGTATGTCATCTATATATTAAACCTTTGCAGAAAATGTCTTCACTCAGCCACCATACAAGCCAGTGCATCATTTTTACATTTCATTTATTTATTTTCTTAAATTTTAATTGTTAAAAATACCTACAGAATGTTAAAATTGTATAGATTCATTTTTCAGAGAAACTCAACTTAAAGCAATAGCATGTACTGATTTTTTGGTGCATTAAACAGGTCCATGTATTAAGTGAATAATTATGTATAGAATTATCTTTCCGATTACAAAGTTTTAAATATTAATATAGTTATAATATTAATTTCATTATTATAACTGTTTAAAAACTAGAAGTCTGGTACGATAATGTTATGCAGCAAATATTTTATTCAACTCATTTTTTCAGTTTCATGCACTTATTTAATAGCTTTTTTTCTTTTCAATTAATTTTAGAATCTTATATAACGTCACATTGCTTCAAAAAGTTCACTATTCTTTCGAAAGACGTAAATTAAGATATAACTGCGACTTTTCACATGTATTTGAGTTACAGAATTAAACTTAATGAAATGAAATAAACTTCGTTCAAAACAGAAATTAATTACACAGGATATCGGTTGCGCATGTTT
The DNA here is from genome assembly GCA_026543055.1 of Argiope trifasciata. Lineage (NCBI taxonomy): Eukaryota > Metazoa > Arthropoda > Arachnida > Araneae > Araneidae > Argiope > Argiope trifasciata. The sequence continues at coordinate 904,907 of JAPMOQ010016150.1, read as the reverse complement.
TAAGTATACTTAATTCAGTATAATCCATTTTCTTCTTTTTTTAATTCCGTTTTCATCCAATAAATTATTAACATATTCATAATGTGAGGGGTTATTTTTTTCAGAAGTAATAATATATGATACAGCTGTCATCATGCCTTCAACATAAAGGGATACTTTTACGATGAAGATAATAAATAGGATTTGAAATGAATTTTTATCCAACGCCTCAACAAATTATTTGGTTTCAACATAAGTTTGATATATAGTGAATGCAGTTTTCGCTTATATCTTGGATCCAATCCAAAGTGATCAATCTCTATATTCGAATTATAAGTACAACCAAAATTCCTTTAAAAAATGATACATTTTTGTAAGAATACAAGAATGCAGGAAATAAAACATTCCAATTACACCATTCGTATTATACATTCGTTGTTACATCCGTATTTGTATTCGTACATGTTCGTTCGTATTATACAGATTAGAAAAATCGACACAATGTACATAATTAAACACTAATCATACATGGTATAACTATATATTATTAACTATATACTAATCATATATAGTTAACTTTTTAAGTTCATAATAAAAAGTATCGAGATTAACATTATTTTGAGATATATATTTTGAACGGTTCAATCTAAACGTTCATTAGATGAACCGTTCATCCCAGCATTCAATAGATGAACCGTTCATAGGGATAATGCTCATCAAAAGATTCACTATGTTATTATGATGGTCTTCTGTAGAAGAAACTGAATTTTTTTCTTTTACTTCGACAAATCACTCCTTCAACGCATGTTCTACGTCCTCACCATACCCATAACCCTTTCATTCACGCGTCAAAATGACGTTCATCCGGATTACAGATTCTCACTCCTACATTACAGCTGTGAATTAAACAATAGTTTTGGAAATTTTCAACATACCCTCTACTTCCTGCTGACGTTGTCTGAGAAGGTGGTCATAAAATTTCGTATTTTTACTTCATGTTCAACGCGTGGCATTTACTCATCGTGAAATAGACGATGTTGTTTGGTCATAGCGTGAGCTCACTGAATGAAGGGGATTAGAAATCTGAAGGATGAGGAATCTATTAGAAAGGAGGGTTTGGATTAAAAGAGATTCTCGGTGCCCCCCCCCCCCCCCTCTGTTATTTTTCAACAATCTGCGACCATTAAAACTGAATACTACAAGCAAATTGATGATTATTGGAACCAGCGAATTTTGTATACATTGAGATATGGGTGACTTTTTAAATGATATTATGATGAGTACAAGCCATTGATCGATTAGTGTGAATGTACCCCCCTTGTAAAAAGGGGTGTGCAAGCGAATGTGAAGCATGAAATAGCTAAGTCGTACTCTTGATCCTAGTTGGCGTTACTGAAAAAAACAAAGGACGCTAAAATTTAGGCTTCAATCGCTGACAGCTTTCTGTCAGCGGGCTTGTAAAGTGTTTTATAAGTAACATGATCTTTAAAAGCGGCAATTACCGCAGTTGAAAACCATATTTTTTTAACAATATTTAATTCTAAATTTGGTTACTTTTATTTATTTATTTGGTAACAAGCAACTAACTGTTAAGGATTTTTTTAAAACCATACTTAACAATGTTTTTCATTTGGTCAGTACAAGTAAATTACCGATTAATAGAATCGAGGATTTTCGAATATATTTAGGGATCTTTAGGAACAATCATGGGGAATCTTTTCAACTTTATTTTGACCAGTATAGCTAATTCCTAAATATAAGCAATTGGCTTTTTCTTCCAAAATAATTTTTAAAAAGTAAATATTGTCGTTGAAAACCATATTTGACAATCCTGACCACTAGGCTACTTTTATTATTTTATTTATTTATTTGGCAATTTATTACTAATTACTACAGACTATTTTTTGGAAACTATATTTTTTTAAACACGTGAAGCAACCACTATTTCACCGTTTTAAAGAAAACGGAACAAACTGACACATTTTTTTCCATTCCCTAAGTAGCTGTACTGATAGAGGTATTTAGACGATGCCAGTTCGAAATCAAAGAACAAAAGAGAGATATTTACAATGTGAGAGAGCGTATTATCCTTCAATTTCCTGATTGTGTCCCGATGTGACACTGGTGACAAAGACCCTTCTGAATTGACAGGCTCCCTCATTTGCAAGCTCGCTTCATGGGCCACTGCGCCGACTGACACAATTTATAGCCACCGTTTCCCCTCTAACCTTTATCTACCTTGATGGGGTTATTTATATGCAAGGTTGAAAAAAATACCTCTGAATGAAGCCATTTTAAAAAGTAATTTATAGGAAGTCCAATAAACTGAATAATTCAAAGTGTATGTTATTCATATGGAAAAATGGAACCATACCTATAATCCTATATGAAAAATATCGAAAAACAATAATTTTTCCATTTTTTTCCTTTTCTAAAATAAGTTAAATAAAACAATACAGATATCATCTAATTAAAGATTTGGGCATTTTAGATTTGTAAAAATTCCATGTCCATTTTCAAAAACTAATTATAAAATCTTGAATCACAGTTCAAGATTAAGCAACGAAAATAATTTTAATATTCAGTATTAATATGATACAATACAGATGTAAAGCAGATTAGGAATTAAATAGTCAATAATTATCATTATCGCCTTAATTATCAGGCAATAGAATGTTTATAAATTATTTATTTTAAATTAAAATTAAAAAATAGAGAAATTTAAGGTGAAAAATTCTAAAATTTTAGAATTTTTTAAAAAATATTTTCATGTTACTTTTAATACAAAAGCCACACCAAATTTCACTTTGTCTTAGACAGAAAAAAAAATCAAGAAAATATTTCATTAATATAATCTTTCAGCAAACGATTTTTCTCGACTATATTTAGAATTGCATTTTTTTCAAAAAACGATTTTTCCCTACAACATTTAGAATGTCGTTTTTTTGTTTTTTGTTTTGTTTCGAATCCAAAATTTGGCAATTAAAAAAATGTCTGTAAAGTTTTAGATTTCTAAATCTACAATTCTAAAACTCATGATTTTTAATAACCAATGTCATTCTGTTTGTTTCTAGAAAGTCAAGTCAACGAACTGCAATTACTTATCTAGAAAACAGTTATTGAAGCAAAGTATGGCAACAAGGCGGAAATCTGAAGGACTCCTGGTGCAAGCCAAATAAATAAATAAATAAAAAGTTTAAAAAAGTAGGTCGTTTGTCTTTTTGCTTCCTCAAAATCTTCAAGGTTGTAAACATACTTCGAAAGTTTAATTAATTTCATATCTGCAGTCAATATATCAAGAATGTGCTACTAACACCGTATATTTAACCCTTCTGGTGTCAAACAAGATATATTGTAATTGGCTGCTTTAACAACAATCCTAATTAATCTCTCTTCAATACTAAGGCCTTAGGCAAATCAGTTTGAGTTTATGGCGAGTTATACGCAAATTCTAAAAATAAATTATCAATAAAAGAATGTTTGAAAGAATCTCTTTACTTTAAAATGCTGTCATAATAATAAATCAGGAATTTTAAGAGCAAAATATGCATTTTTAAATATAAAAAAATGATTTATGTATAGTGGAGTTCTGTGAAGTGGTTGTTTATAAGCTTATAAAGCACCATATTTATTTAATATTAAAATAATAGCTATGTGATAATCTAAATACCGAAAATTAAGTAGTTTGTAGATTATATTATGGAATTAGTTCAAGAATTGTTTTAGAAAACAAAGATGAAAAAGCCTTATCATCAAAAAAATTTTGTTTATAATCTTTTTATATGCAAACTTCAAACTGATTTAAAAGAAAAATATAGCGAAATACAAATCAAATTAAGGACGAATTTTTGGAGATAGATTGATGAAGGGTGCAAATGTGAAGATTTCGAGGAAGAACTTCGATACTAGTTAAAGATGTGATTTCTCAAAAAGGAGAAAAGTACGAAACGGTGATCATGAGTATATTATAGTGTTGTAATACATATATCTGTATTTGCTTCGTCTCTTTATTGATATATTTTCAAGCGCTAAAAAGAAATAAAATACGTCCATATCGGCCAAACTTTGATTCATGCCCGACCCCTAATTTATTGAAATAGACTCGCCGAATATAGCGCAATTTTTCGCCATCTCATCAGAGGCAAGTTTATAATATTCAGTATAAATTAATTTGGAACTTTGTTTTAATCGCAATATATTTTTATGACTGGAATGGAATTAGATTACATGAAATTCACGTCAAGAATGGATTTAAATCAGATGAAATTCATGCTCAAAGTGGAATTAAATTATGTCAAGAATGGAATTAGATTAAATGAAATTTATGTCGACAATGAAATGAGTTCTTCCGCAGAAATATATTCTAGGTTAAAAGAATTTTTAATTAAATGTGACATTATTAAACATTTGCTTAACAGAGTTTATTTAAATCACAAAGTACTCGAAAATAGCAATAAAATGTTCTTCTTCTAATGAAAGAAAACAAGGCCTTTCATTCACTATTTGGGGAACAAATAACTCGCCAAAGCGCCAAAATAAGGTGAAATATTTATTTATTTATTTCAGAAGCGGCTATGGCATCTCCTTAATAGATGGCGATCGATGTAGTTGATTGGCCATCTCAGGATTTATCATCTGGATATCTTGAGAATAAGGCTTTAGTTCTAAGGCATTAGCCTTTAACCTTTAAATAGATTCGGCGTCTTGGGAACCGATAGGAAAAATTGGGTATCCATGTATGGAAAAATTCTATAGATGCTAAGTTGGAAAAACCCGTTTCTGTCAGTAGTTAAAAACACAAAAGTTTTGCATTTAATTATTTTTTAAAATCAAAGATGTTGCGGAAAAAAACATGCATTTCTTAAAAGACAAAAGCACGTCAATAAATTTTTCTTCTATATAAAAAGCAAAAAAGGAGATAAAAAGTATGTGAATCAAACGTTAAAGCGCCAGTATCATTTATAGAGATATTAATAAATTTCTCTACAATTCAACGGGCAGAAAGAGGAGACAAAAGACACTTGTATCCCTTTAGTGCTAATGATAAATTTCTCTACAATATGTTATTAGAAATTAGTATTAGTAGAAAGAGATAAGTATAAGTATTGCTTGTAGTGTTATTAATAAATTTATTTTCAATATAGCTAATAGAAAGAAAAGTTACAGGCATCTGTAGAATTTGTAGAAATATTAATAAATTCTCTACAATATAATTATTAAAAAGAAGAGACAAAAGCATCTGTACCACTCTCAATAGTATAAATAAATTTCTCTTCAATATAATTAGTAGAAAAAAGAGAGAAAAATATGTGTACCACCTGTAGTACATACTACTAAAAGATTTCTATTTAATATAAGAAGTAGAAAAAGGATCTAAGCATCCATATACCGCTTATAATGCTATTAATAAAATTCTCTACAATATAATGAGTAGAAAGAAGCGAGAAAAATATGCGTACCACCTGTAGTACTACTAAAAATGTCTCTTAATACAAACAGTAGAAAAATTATTTAAGCATCCATATACCACTTATAATGCTATTAATATATTTCTCTGCAATACAATCAGCAGAAAGAAGAGACAAAGGCATCAGAACCAGTTGCAGAGATAATAAACTTAGCTTCAATATAAATAATAATAAAAAGATACCAAATTGTTTACCAAAATTGTTTAATATCTCTCGTCGGTTGTGTATACGTGCTTCTAATAATTATATTTAAACAGTTCATAACTACTACCCCCAGACGAGCTTTATCAAGAGCGTTAATAAACTGTTAAAATACACATATTCAGATCGAATTATCATCGCAGTGTACCTGCAGCATGCTTGACCGGCATGCATAATTTTTCTCGATCCATCCTCATTAAAATGCTTGTATCTTTTGGCGAGCACAATCGCTGAGGTTAATAGCAGCAGAGCGGAAAAAATGTTGACGTAGGGCTACTAAATTACGTTTGGAGGAAGTGATGGAGGCCCTTCATTATAAATGGATGATTAAAAAGTGCAGTGGCTACTACAAACGACCCTTTTTAAAGAGTTCGTTCTTCCTTATGCGCTAATTAAAATGATTTCACTCACAAACTGCTTTGTTGCAATGCGTAATAAAATTGTCATTATTCATAGTTATAGCAGCGTTTCACTAATGGATCATTTTCAAGAGATACATCTCAGTCATGGTGCCATTTTTTTAAATGGATATGCTCGGTTTCGGAATTCTTAACGTAAATAAAATTATATACGTGTCTCATCACACTTATTAAAACTAAAGTAATATTTTGAATATAAACAAATAAAATATCTTCATCACAATTTCTACCAAACTTTCTGAAAAGTAATTATATTTTATTTAAACCCATTATTTACCAATCCATTACCCCCCTCCCCCCAACGATTTTTAACCATTCGTTTACAATGACGAATATGATTCACTCATTAAATTATTTACATTTTAAACCAATAGATAAGTGAAAGCATTAAGTAATTTAAAATGCAAAAATCATTTAAAAACATTACCATAGCTCTTATGCTTTTATATTATTATAAGAATTAAAATAATAATAAATACCCCCAAATAGGATTTGTTATCTAATTAGGAAGCACATAAAACAGTAGGTCAATGTGTTAAGGGATGTATTAGTTGCTTTATGACGTAATAGTGGAATCATATTTGTGAGCCTAATATAAAATGAATTTTTTTCAAACTACTGTTTTTACAGTATATATTTATTGCCTTTTGTCGAAGGTTGTGTTGCTCGTAAAATTACAAACTTCAAAATTATAACACTATAATGAAATTTACCCAGCAGTATGACCCCTAAATATTTTTCGCAATATTTTCCAAGAACATAATAATTAGATAATTATTTTTCAAACCGATTCTAAGGTTGATTTGGTGCCCAGACATTTTTTTTTTAAAAGGCAACCGTTTGAGCTAATTGCCATCATGAGCTTTAGAAAATATTTTTCATCATTAATTAGTATTTTAGAATTATAGCGATATTTTAGTAAATTTATTGCTAAATTATTCTTCCAAAGGACCTTTGCAAGATTAACCCAACTTCCAACAATATGAATAAAAAATATATAAAGAAATCACATGGTTTAGAATTATTAATTAAAATTAAATAAAAAATAATTTTTTTTTACAATTTTAATATTATGTAATGGATTTGTAAATCATTTTATATTCAAATTTAAGTTAAAGAGAAAAATAATGAAATAAATTTTGTGTCATGTATATGAATAAAAAATTTCCGTTATGTAGAACAAATATTCCAAAATAACTGGCTGATTATCCAATATTCAGTCTAACGAAATCTTGATATATTCATCGAAATCCATCAAACTTTAATTATTAGTTCCTAAATTATATTAATGCAAATTATCCTAACCATGACCCATTTCTCAATGCAGCCCGCATATCCGCCAGGCTAACGGAAATGTAAAAAAAAAGCCGGCTAGTATCACGATCAAAAGTTTAAAAAAAATTTCACTTCGTTGAAAAAAAATGAAAATAAAAAATTGTTAGATCAGTAGTTTAAATAAAGCTCTTGATATTAGTTACAGTCACAATGCGAAAAAACCCCCACTACTTTTCAAAAAAATATTTGTGTGTGTATGTTTAGAATCGCTGCATATAATTTAGAAAAATTATTAAAATCGTTCGTAAATAATTTTTTTCATTGAAATAAAAAAAAACTGAATTAAAATGTGCCAAATGGCTACATCATGAACTAAGTAATATCCCGGGTACACAAATTAAATAATAACAATTCTGCAATAAAAAAATTCATTTTTATCAATAGATTTTTGACAATGAAAAAAATCGATAGTATTTTTAATGGTAGAACTATTCTTTAAAACCATCTTGGAATTATTCTTAAAACTGCTCTTACAACAGTTAATCTAGAACCATTCTTACAACATCCATTCTGGAACTATTTTTAGAATAATTCTTACAACATCCATTTTCCTAAATTTATAGTTTAAGTCTAATTCTACAACCGATATTGCTATATATCGCTCTGTTCTACAAATATTTATCAAATAAAACTGAAAAACGATTTTCAAACACTCATTGCTGCAGTTAGGAACAGTCATGTGAAACTTTTCAATCGAAATAAAAACGTATAAACAAATGGCTACATGATGTACTTTAGGGTTAAAAGTGGAAACTTAAATACATATATTCAAGACATTTTTAGTAATTAAGTCTGGATTCAAAATATTATTTCTTCCATTAAACAAATTCTTCTAAATCTTTTTTGAATAATCAATCACTTAACCGTATTTGTAAGATTTTGAAGATGATTCTGTTTACAAATCGTTGCTAAAATAGCCCTTTAAGTTAAATTACCAAAACAGTTGTACATTAAAAAAAGTTTTTAACTCTCCTCCAAGTAGTACTCCTTCTAGGAAGAGTTCTTTTACAGAACTATTTACTAGACAATTCAAAATAAAAAAATTTCAAGATGATTCATAGGAGCAAAATAAAGCAAGAATGATATGCAAATGGATGTTTAAAAACGTATCATTATCTTAGAGGACAGAAAAGATAAGAATAAGTACTTTAAAATTACGACGGAAGTTATAATTTAAATCGTTCAATCAGAACATCAATCTGTTCTTGAAACAGATAAACATTCATAAACTACACTTCAGAATATTAAAATAAGAGAGTTATTCCAGTAGAACGTTTAGAACATCTGCAATACAAATCAGCAAATCCTCAACACGTATATTCTAAATTAAAATGAAACTAAGTGACAAAGCATCTAGAAAACGGCTGAGAAAATTCCATGTTCCACGAGTTCGTTTTCAGCTTGCTGCTCACCTTGAAATAAAGTGGTAATTTATAAACCATTTTGTAGTGTACCGAAACAGTTGTTAACCTTGCCGCCATCATTATTTAACTGACCCCAAAACCATTAAAATTTGCACCCGTTATTGTAAGAGAATTGTAACGGACTAGAATGGCTTCCCTACGTGATTCTTTCCCACGAAAATGGACCGAAAAAAAAAGAAAAGAGCTTTTAACAAATCTGTTGTTACTTTTTTATCCACGCCCAGTTTTCAATTACAAACATAATTAACGGGAATTTTGGTCACGGGTGCTAAATTATTGTCTGAGTGCACCATATATTTTTATCGTGTTATTGTTTAGAGGTTAAGGTCTAAAAGATTTGTCAAAAATGTTCCTTACAGAAAAGCTTTGTTTAGAAATAATGTTCCAGTTTACAAAAATGATATATTGTCTGCCATACAAGTTATAGTATCATAAAAAATTAACACAAATTATTGTAAAAAATATTTTTTATCATATAATACTTGCAACATCAGTTATATAAACGGCAGACAATTGCAAAATTATATTGTTTAGAAAAGAATGGTAACAAACAGAGAGCAACAGATTTTATATTAAAAGTGGAAAAAAATTAAGAAATAAAAACAAAGTATTAGTGACGATTTTTTTTATTGAAAAAAGTTTAAATATGCTTTGCGAAGATCACAGAAATTATTATTATTATTTATTACTTAAAGCAAAATGAATTCTTATGTAAAATTTTTTTCTCTTAATAGAAATATTCTTAACAATAATTTCTTTTAGTAGTAAAATTAATATTTTAAATGTAACATTACATCATCATCAGTTCTTTAAGAAGCATGATATTTTAAAGTTATATAGTTTAGAAAAAAATGCTTGCAGGTGAATAAACAGAAAGTAGCAGATTTTATATCAAAGTCGAAAAATATTAGGAAAAATTATAAATATTCGTGACGCTTTTTATTGGAAAAAAGTTTAAATATGCTTTGCGAAACGCACAGAAATTATTATAACTTTTTTTATTACTTAAAGCAAAATTTGATTCTTACACACAAAAAAATGTTTTTAATAGAAGTTCTAATTTTAAATATTTTATTTAAAAATAAAAATACTCACAGTTCTTTCACAATAATATTTAAATAATTATATAAATAAGACAACGATGAACATGTTCTTTAATCAGAATATTATTTTATTTTATAAAAAAATCACACCATTTTAAAAAAAATTTTCAATAATTCTTTAATTGCCAACTAATTTTGAAAAACCAAATAAAAATACAGAATTTTTTTCTGTTTTCATTCTTTTGTGTTATAATTTTTTGTGTATATTTTTATACCAATTAAATTTTAGCAATGGTCTTCATAAAAAATAAAAACAATGCTAATGAATATATTGCAATTTTCAGAATTCCTATCGAAATTAATGAAGATATCATACATATAATTTCGATTCTTCGCTCTCTATCACAGAACATTCTATCAATGTTAAAACTATCTTTAAAATTTTAGTTCTTAACATGTTTTAAAAATATATAAATTATAATAAGAAATAAAAGATTTTCAGATGTTCGAATTCTGTCACTTTACGCAGAAGATTTTAAGAATAATAATAATAATACAATATCAAACATAAACAGCGCAATACCGAGTCCAGAAATGTCAGAATTCTGAATATTTGAATGATAATAATCATTCAACTTGAAGGGTATGGGTTCACTGCATATAATATAATAGTTAATAAATCATTATTCATTTATAGCCAAACGCATTCGAAGTTTGACCTTCTAACAGAGGAAATGTGCTAGTCGCTATTTTACAGTAAATAGTAATATTCGAGAGCCAGAATTATGAAATAAAAGCTTACGAAATATCGTTTGTTGGTTCAGCAAACAGCTGAGGTAATTCGACATTTGCCTAACAGTGCAACCGCATGATGACAGCTGGCATTCCGTTGAGTCATATAAAAAAACATAGGCGTTTAGAGAAGAAAAATTTCATGTAAGATTGTCCAAATGAGACATTGGAATTTGAAAATAAAAATCTATTTGATTGGCGACACGATCTAGAAAATGTATGCAAATGTGTCGAACATTTAAAGAGTTCTAAATTATTTCATAATTCTATCAGCGAGGAAAAAAAAGAGAAAATATTTCATTTACATATAAGAAACGAACTGTCTTCAAGTTAGCAAATATACTTAAGTTTGTTTTTGTTTCATTTCCTTACAAAGAATTCTCAAAACCTTTAATTGACTAACATATGAAGCCCTTAGCAGATAAAAAAAGAATTCTTTCGTCATAATGGCGCCAATATAATTTTGCGACACGCCACATGTTACGTCATAAACAGATTGTAGTAAAGAGTTAATACGCATTTCAAGAGAGGAGTTGAATTGATTGTTTGTGAACACAGCAGATCATTTGACAGTGTCAGTAAATTGGTAATAAATATTAAATCATTATATCTCGCAATTATGAAATTTTGTCCACTACAATTTAGTTTCTGTTACGTACTAAGAACAAACGAACAAGAACACAAATAAGAACTGGATGTATGCATCTTTCTACCTGATTTGTAAAAAAAAATATTGTTCCATCCATAAAATTGTAAGCATAAGTCATAGCACATATTCTGAACAAAATAATATGTTTGTGTGAACATATTTTAATGGAACGCTGACGAAGAAATTTTTGAAATTATAACTTCAATTTGACCAACTGTTTTGCATCGCAATACAAGAGCAAAATGGCAGAACTTTTTCCCTTCCATGATTTTACTATGAGATTCTGATAAGGTTTTCTTTGTCACCTGTCAGCTTAAGCCAAGGAATTTTGAGTATCTTTGAAACGTACATGTGAGTGTTAGGGTGAGTGTTTTTATCCTCTAGTTAGATGCATGAGAAAATGAAAAGTCATCAGTTTTCTAGAGCGCAAGAAAAAAAAGGGGGGATTTGGATGAGGAAATAAAACAAAATTTTAAAATTAAGGAAATTTGGATTAAATTAAGACAATAATTAGGATTTAATTCATCACTATGTGTGTGGGTAATGATATTTTAAAATCTTAAACTTAATTATTTTCCTAATTTTTATCTTAATTTAATCCATATTAACTTTATTCTAAAATACTCTCTTTTTTACTAATCCAATTTCACCTTTTTATTTATTTAATTAATGCTATACGAATTCAAAAACAACTACTTTAATCAGCACTTTCATTCACTCCAAGTGAAGGGATAAAAATATATCAAGCTACACTAATTCTTTAAAAAGATACCCTTTCCTAGATCGACATGTTGCGAAAAAATCCCTATCAGAGTCTCATAATATAAAACCACTAGGGAAAAAACAATTCACTCTTTTGTCACTCAGTAGCTTGATATATCAACAACGTGAACCGTGCTTTTTTGTACTTTATGCCTCCACGGATGGAATAAATGAAAGTTTAAAATCACAAGAGGGTCTTTTCTCTTCGGCCAAAGCAACTGCTATTGAATTTTTATAATCCACTCTTTAATATTCCTCCCAAACATATGTTTTTAGTTTTTATTTACGATTTTTTAATGCCACATACCATTAGTGAGATCTTTCATCATTAGCGAGACAATTAAACAATTATAAGTCCATATATTTCAAATCATAATCAATATCTACCAACATTTAAACATCCATTTTAAAACAAAAACGATTCACAATTCAACCACTTTTTCTCCACCAAGATGCAAATGGTAGCATTGTATACACCATCATTTATTCCAGCTTTCATATATGAAAAAAAAAAAGAATGTGCCGGGAATCGTCAGCTCTAAGGAACTAGACGTGACTGGATAATGAATTTTTGTGAAGGTTCATTGCGCTACAACTGGATGAACTTGCACATTATTAAGAAGATGATTACCATAATTGTAGCCGAAATCATGAATTACCCAAAGAGAAAACTTCATTTTCCCAGTCAACACAGAACTGACGGTTGTACAGAGTATTTTAAGTGGCATGTCTATAAAATATCTGTACAGGTAGAATTCATGCACTGTTAATCAGATCAATTGGGACATAATTGCACTGAGAAAGCTATCAAACAAATAATGTAAAAGTGGTGGTCGAGAGTTAATATTATGCACACCGGATATACTTAATAAGAGCTATACTAATAAGATGGACAATTTTCAAAATAAAAAGGAAATCTACCATCGTAAATTTCAAACTATCATGTGAGAGCATTATTATTTTTAAAGTCATTATTTGTCTTAATTAAATTGTCCTTTAGCATATTAAACCGGCTTGAAACAATTACGAGACTTCTCTATCAGTTTTTCTCTATACATAAAATGATAATTTTTTTTAAATTTTCATTTTCAATTTTTACAGCTAGTAAACGAAATTTTTGGAGCTTGTTCAATTTTAAAATGGAGGGGGAAAAAAAAACACCCAGCAATTTTTTTAAGTATTGACGCAAGTGCAATCTGATAGTCTCGTGAAGTTTCAAACCAGCTTAAACTGGTTAATGACTTAAATTAATCAAGATTTAAATTAATGACTTAAATTAATTAGCAAGAGTTCAGAGAATGAATATTTTGGAAATCAAGATGTAATTTTATTTGGCGATAAATCGTCAAATGTGATAAATTTCGGCATTATTTTCTGACAACCCAAAAAGAGAAAAATAGATGCCTCAAAAGTGGGAAATCGCCAATTTTTTGCCTACGCATTTTGAGGCTTCAAAGAAATCTCAAACCAAAACAACATCACGTTCTCAAATGGTAACAAGAGCTTTATTTTTCTGGAAGCTTTAACTTTAACAATTAAATTTATTAAGAGATAAATGTTTTAAAATATATAGAAAGAAAATAGTTTGTGCAAAAAACAAAAATGCGTTTTTTCGAGGAATTCAAAAGTAGAATAATTTATTTATAATTGTTATAACAGACGTAATATTTAAAATCACTTCATATCGCCTTAAAAATTTGACATATGATACATGAGCATCATTTTTTGTCACTTCTTAAAATGACTACATTCAGCTTAAGTGATATAAAAGTGATTAATTGTTGTATAAAGTTATTCATCGTTCTGTTATAAAAGTGCTTCATTAAGAGTAACTGTTTTGTATTTAAAAAATAATAAAGAATTAAAACTAATATGTATCCTTCGATGTTTATCAGTCATTAAGAACGTAACAAATTTAGACCAAGATCTAGATTTATTAAACTATAATCATCCCACCATCACTAAAGTAGGTAAAGATAGCTAGCTATTTTAGAATCCGATGTACCACTTAGAGGTAGTTATGCTATTGAGAATCAACTCTAAATGTTATATTTTGAGAAGAAGCTTTTTTGATAACAGAACAATTCATTTTTTTTTTTCCATAATTGGTTGTAAAATTACAAATATATGGTGTATGTAAATCAATTTTTACAAAGAAACTGCATGCATTTAAGTAATATTTGCAACACTTGAAAACGAAATCTTAAAATATTACTTTCTTAAAACTGATTGGAAGACTATACCTTTCATTATGCATTATTTTTATCATATAAAAATACAGTAAATTATTATCAAAAAATTGATTCTTTTTCAATAAAAATAAAGTTAAAAAGCTTTTTTTTTTTCACATTCTAGATATCAAAATAAGAAATAAATAATAAATGATTATTTGGAGCTATAAATATTTATTCTCTGAATACAAAGTGTGCATTAAATAAATATGCAACTAATTAAGATTATATTAAAAAAGTTATACAAAACTTTCTACGAATAATAAAAAAATGGCAGATTTTGTCTAGCTTTCTAAAGAAAATGAAATAGTTAACAAATTTTGATATAAGTAGGCAGAAACCTGTTGTTATTATTCTAAGATATAGAGGGGGGGGGGTTATTAATTCACCGACCTACTTCTATCGGCCTTGAAGCATTTTCAGCAGTCACGAAATTGTGGGCAGGTGGATAAAAATAAATGGCGGATTAATACAACATTCGAGGGAGGTCGGCGAACGAATATAAACTTGGAAGTTAATGAGAAATGAACCCTACCGTATAAGTCAAGGTTCGTTCGCAGCGTGATTAAGAATTTTATTCGAAGTGACAGAATATATTTGCTTATAAAAATAAATATATCCGTTTTTGATTCTATTTAGATTTAGCATTGTGTAAAATAAATTCAAACGATTTTTCTCATTTTTAAAAAAAAAAAAAATTGTATTAGATTTTGTTTCAAAAGCAAAAGATAATACCATATAATCAATTGAAAAGAAAGAGTTGTAACTATTTTTAATGATTTTTTTAAAGATAAGTACAGTTTTTCAACTTAGTAACTACATATTTTTTCATTTTATATATATATAGTGGTACTTAAGGCAATCAATCATACCTGAGAATGTTAAATATAATCACTTCCACTTAGGCACGCCCCACATGAAATTAATCTTCATAAGTTTAGCTTTTTGTTTATTTTTAACATTGCTTCAACAATAAAATATGTTTTTTCCAGTATTTATTGTTATTGTGGTAATTTATTTTTTAGGTTAGAAAGCTAATGGTTAATTGTTTTTGCAACCATTAGGTTTCTTTCTATCTTTCTTATTTTTATCAAATATAATTTTGAAAGATTATGAGCTTTCTTTTATGAAAAGACAGAAAAAGTTCTTCCCAGATATTGAAGTCTACAAAATGTAATAATATAATTCTTTTTTACTGAAATAAAGTTCCTCTTAAAGTAAAATTCTGCGTCAATACTGCAATGTAGTGGGTAAAATGATTTGAAGTAATCAAATGACAAAACCCACGAAACAGTAGTTTCAAGAGAAATGAACATAACAGAAAATATTTTCAAAACAAAGTAAAAATATCAGTGAAATACGGAATACAACGTTATTTAATAAATATAATGTCATATCTTTATTATGAATTTAATTTCATAAAATAATTATGGATAATTGTTAAATTTATAAAAGACAAATTAGGTTTGAGATAAGATTTCAACTCTAAAGATCAAGAAAAGCACATATTATGTACTCGGTATTTAATAAAAGAACAGATTTAGCAACTTAAGAACGAATTATAATATACTGTGTGAGATAAAAACTAATTTACACAATTCTATTAATTAATCGAATATTAGTCTTTTGCTTCGCATATCAGATTCATAGTTATAATATAAAGAAAAAATGAAATTTAAAATTCTGTTTTTCATCTAAGGAGTTCGCGATATATATAATAAATTAATAAAATATCATAATAATTAGAAAATTCAATAGCATATTAAACAGTGCAACTACTTCAAAAACTGTAAGTATAATACTTATAACACAGCAATTATTTAAAATATATTCTTGACTAACGAAATCTATTAAAATTTTATAAATGTATTTTGGGTAACTAAGTTGGCAACAACAGATACATTTATTAAAAAAATGAAAACATTCTCATATTCAATTTAATATATACTTCGAATCATTGTACATTCATTTATGTTTGAATTTTTATTATGATTCTATCACACATCTTTGATTCCAAAACACCTAACCCAGAAAAGAAAGAGGAAATTGATACTTTCACAATGGACGAAATAATTAAAAAATTCCGATATCACTGACAAACATGAATAATCAAATTGAAAATACCAACATATAATTAAATGCTAAAGAAACCGAAATAATATTAATATATATCATTTAATTATTCGTTCTGATTAACTGTAATAGTGATAATCGATCTCGGTCAAATAGCATTTAATTCGCCAAATCTGGCGCCAATGAGAACGCCATATTTGGTAACCCCGTCCCATAATAGGTAAAGAGAGAGGCGAATTTCCTCCTGGCACTCAGGGGTAAATTATTTTACCCCGAAAACTCACTACAAAGTAATCACAATCGCTTTACTTCAAGGATCACTTAACAACGTTACCTCCGAATAGTGTTCTGGACTAATTTCGTTTCGCTCTCAAGTGCATTGTTCTCTTGCTCTTAAAAGGCCGAAGCCTGATAGTATTACAAGAGACATGTCTGTCGACTGAAACACTGTTACTTCTTTACACTCAAAGAGTTCATTTTTAATAGATTGCCTCTGTGAAACCGTTTTAAACTATTTGTCTGTCACTTGTCAATTACATTAGATTTCGCCCAGTGAATTAATTGAAAAGGATTACTTCTTTCTTTTCTTTTTTAAATGAATTTTCGTCGTATTCGTTGTTCGTAACAGTAAAGTCTAAATAATTGTAAACTTATAAAAGGAACATTCATAATAATTTTCTTTTTTATTTAATTGCGTTCGTCAAAAAAGTTGTGCTCCCATTTTTTTTAATTATTAAAAAAAAAGCGTGAAGTCACATGGGAAAGAAAAATTAAAATAATTCGTATGGCAATTTATGCGAATCGTTTTGTTTGTTTTTTAAGTCATTTTACAAAAATAAAAACACGAATCAAATAAATTCTAACGATTAAATAATATGTCGTTGACTGATGATGATTTTTCTGTTTTTGACAAAACTTATTATTTTGTTTTTAAATAATAAAATAAAAACTATTGAAATTAAATAAACAAAATTATCAAAAAGAAAATATTTTCAAAAGAAGAAAAAAGAGAATTTGTTTTTAAAGACTTATGGTATCAAATGCTGTTCAAAACGGTCATTCGAAATCAAAACTAGTTTACATGGGTAGTTAAGAAATATTTTTCATATTTTTGAAAACGAGTTTGCAAATAAGATTAATAAAGGCAAAAAAGTTAAAAAATTGATAAACTTAAGAGAAGATTTTTAAAAAATTAAACTAAAGATATTAAAATGTACGCTAAATTAAGAATGCAAAAGCATTACTCAATAGGAAATTAACAATCTGCTCGACAAAAAAAAGGGGGGGGGGCAAAATCGTGCATGCCTCAACTAAATTACTCCATAATCAATTTTTATTCAACGTTTGTTGGGTCCTCAAGCAGCTGATTATTATTTTATGAAATAAAAAAAGATATTAACTCCATTCCAGTTAGAAGTTTGACCTTTTGTATTTTAAACAATATATATAAAGCAAAAGAGTCGAAAATTTTTCATCTTTCATATTATTTACAACATTATCTAGATTTTAAAAAATTCTGGCATCACTTTTTTTGCATAAAAATACAGAATTTGGGAGTCCAAATATCCAATCACAATATTTTAAAAAGACTATCAAAATAAGCCTAACAAAAGAACTTATTTAGTTACATTTATCATAATATCCAGAATATAAAGTTACAATCAATATAAATCGAGTCTAAAAACTCCACTTACGCTAATAATAATATGATTAATCTACAAAACGGAAATCGAATGGTTTCTTTTGTTACCTTTCTGAAAAACATTTATTAAAATAAACGCATTTTTATCAGACTTAGAGCTCGTCTTTTATTCATTAAGTACCATATAGGATATAGTAAAAATCGATCGTTTATATATAATTCATTTCGTGAGACATAAACATAAACCATTATCAAAATTTTTTTTTTTTCTTCTTTATTTTCTGTGTCTGTAATATTTCATGGTTTATGAATTATGCATAGCAAAAGCGGGATGCAGAATCATTATTCATAAATCGCACGTAACCATTGATTGGTCCAACAGTAGCATTAGTTCAAGCAGACGATAAAAATTCGACTTTTGAGAAGTTTTATAAATCAGAAAATTTTCATCTGCAGGGTTTTTAAAAATAATGGATTGTGACAGTTATACATTCTAATAACATAAATTTTAAAAATCGTTTGCTTTTCAGAAATATAACCAAACGATTTAAAAATATAGAGGAAACATTCATTTTATTAGAAAAATGCTTAACGATAATAATAGTTGTGAATTCAAAGAAAACTTAACAAACTGCTTCTTTAATACATAATTTTATATAAGATGAAAATTCGAAAGCTTTATTCGTCCACTTATAGATAGATATTTATTTTTAATTAGCATTTTGAAAAGAAAATATATTTTGAAGAAATATATAAAAGAAAATATATTTTGAAG
>JAPMOQ010016150.1:801258-886104 GCA_026543055.1 Argiope trifasciata | reverse complement strand
AGAAAATATATTTTGAAGAAATATATAAAAGAAAATATATTTTGAAGCAAAAATTATAAATAGTAAGATACTTTTTTATTAGTTATGTTTCAACGACAAATTTAAATATGCAAAATAGATTTTCCAACAAAAGATTTGATTTCCTTAATATGAATTAAAAGAAAATAAAAAGTTTAGCAATTAACATGAGCACACTAAGAACTTGTAAGTATTAAAATCAAATGTAAAATAAGTTCTCAATTTTGTTATTCATGTAATGTTGGGAATCTCAAGCATAATTTTAATGCAATTTTTTTAACTAACACATAACGTATTCCTTAACTTATATTAATCAACAAAGAATATTTTTCTGAAAAAATCTTAAATATCAATTGTTCTTGTAACAAATACTTTCCTGAAAAAAAAATCTAAAATATCATTTGTTCTTGTAGCGAATATTTTCCTGAAAAAAAAAATCAAAAATAACAATTGTTTTTTTTAAAGAATATTTTCCTGAAAGAATATAAAACATCAATAGTTCTTGTCACAAATCAATAGGATTAAGAGAAGTGCGTGTTATAATTCCAATCCCTATGAGGCTCAACCACGACTGAGAAACTATTTGACCAAAAGAGGCCCAGGCCAAATCCTAAAGGATACCCACATTTGGCCTCGAAAATAACCCTCCCCTCAAAACGAAGCGCCCCCTATCTTTTAAATGTTTAATAAGCGGTCGGGAAAGACCTCCCTTGCATTAACAAATGCAAATCGAATTTGTATTTCACTTCAATTCGCGGACTACAACCTTCCATGATTAATTGAGACTAGAGCCCGACTGACAGATACATTAGGAGATCTGGCAACGATAATTAACAGCTGCGAGTCGCCCGATTTTCTCCGTTCTAAACAAATTCTAATTTCGGGCGTGATTTCATATTAATTAGTTAATTTTCTTCCTCCTCTCCCCCCCCCTTTCTTTCTCTTTCCCTCCTACCCTCCTCCCCCTTCCTTCAAGAAAAGCACGCGCCTTAAAGCATTTGATTCATTTGAATTTTAAATTATTCATTGTATATTGTTAGATCCAGGGACGAAGTAGGCATAAAATTAAGGTTTGCGTCGTAAGTAGATTTAATTAAATTTAAAAGACTAGAATATGTAGCGATGAATCTGGCAGCGGGCAAGGAACTGGAAACTTTATCGGATGAAGGTGTGGGGGGGTGAGGGTGAAGGGCGAGAAGGGGAGCATGAATTCATAAATTTAAACTACGGCCCTCTCTAAATTTTAATGTTTCTACATTCATTAAAAGGATTTGTGTAATGGAAGGGTTTTCGTGATTAAGCTTGCTTGTAGCGAACGATACTTTTTAACTTTTACACCACGAAATGTAGTTTCAGGATTTTAAGTAAAGATGAGTTCTATAACCAACGCATAAGTTTCGGCTTGGAATTCGAAGAACAAAGAATCTTGGGAAAACTCAGAAACAAATGTAGATATCTTTATAATAGAATGATAATTTAGAATAATTCAAATTCGAATCAGTTTTGATAATCTAATCATTCGTATTTTCCAGTCCAACTGTCAACACAATATTTTCAATTTAGCATAGTTAAAACATTATATTGACTAAGCCAAACTTAAGTTTGATTGCAGAACAACAATTAATCCAACGTTAAATGTCGAAAACTTTGAATAACTGAAATAAGTATAGTTAGTACATATTTTCGAGTAAACGCAATAATCCGTAATTATTATTAGCTTTACGTTCATTTATTTTGTATCATTATAACAAAAAAATAAGCTTAGATTTGACCTAGTTCGCATGATCAAACTATTCGTAGTTCCGATTTATCATACACCGCTTAATCAATGCAATCAATAAAGTAAAAAAAATTATCGAATATTTAAAGATGTTACGCGAGGGGGGGAATCAACAAAATTTCAATTCAACAAGAAAACACTCAAACCCCCAAAAATTTTTAACAAATATAATTTTATTATTCGTATATTTTATCTTATTCAACACAAGATCTAAAGGCAAATTATGATCTTTTTCATGATTAGCCAGTCAGTCAATCCATCATTTCGATGTTCCAGATCACAGAAGTCCGATTTATTGACAATATAACATAATTTTCCCTCAAAGGTAATTGTTATTCTTATTATTAACGAGTCATTATTTGCATAAAGCAAACCATAATTCCATACAAACCCAACTATAAAAACAAATCGTATCATTATAAAGTCATTAATAAAACATTAGTAAGAAAAACGAAAATTTTATGACCATAATTCAAAATATATTACATTACTTAACTATGTAGTTAACAATGAAATGAGTCATAACAATCCAAAAAATGCATTTAATCTATCATTCAAACGATTAAATAGCAATTTCTTGACATTTAATATTTCGCATATTTAAAAAAAAAAAACATTTTGGCCAAAACAATATGTATTTTTATTTTGATAGATTTTTCTTATTTATGAAATTATAATATTATTAGTATAATTTTAAAACTATTATTATAAATTATTTCAATTGTTATTATTACATTATTTTTGAATGACTTCAAAAAATATTTCTAAAAAACATTATTTTCACTTAGTAATAGAACAAATAGCGTAAGTTTAAGTTCTTAGAAAAAAAGGAAAAAAGTGTTTGCATTGAAAATAACTCATGTGCACATGATAAACATTAAATAAGCAGCTACAATTTCATTTTCAAACCTATTACCAGCCTTTAGTATATAAAAAGCTGAGAAATCATAACTCAAAACAAATTTTTGATAAGCAGTGGCATATGGCCTATGACTGCAGCATTGCGTGAATAGACTGAATTGTTGCTATAGTAACTATCTATTCCATATTTGTCTTCATTACATAGATTTTTGATTTAAAAAAATAATGTTTATAAGAGCTGGTATATATTTTGATAGCCGCTTTACTTGCTGATACGCGACTCCGTTGAAAACGCATCGATTTCGTTTAAATAAAGACACTATAAAACAAAATAATGAATCCATTATTAACGAAAAATTATGGACAAAATATATTTACATAAGTAACAACAGTTCTTCATTTACTCTAACGAAAATTTACATTAAAAGTTTTAATTCGAATTAACGGACAAATTTAGGAAAGCGATTTTTAAAGCATTGATTCGATAGTATGGTATATAGTTGCTGTAGTTACTATCTATTCCACATTTATTTTCATTACATACATTTTTGTTAAAAAATAATGCTTGAAAAAAGTGTTATAGAATTTTAATAACTTCTTTATACTTGATTCATGATTAATTTCGAAAACACATCGATTTCGTTTTCGAATTTTTTTTATTTAAAAACTCTATAAAGAAAAGTAACGAATCCATTATTAGTAAAAAATTAAGAGCAAAATATGTATACATTAACACCTATTTTTCATTACCCTCAAACGAAAATTTACATAAAAAAGTTTAGTTCTTAATTACGCACAAAATTAGAGAAATGTGCGTAAGTAATTCCTCTTTTCAATTAAAAATTAAGAACCAACTTCACAAATTAAAATGTTTAAAAACTTTTATTTCATATTCTTTTTATTACAATATTCTAATCAGATTCTCGAACAGTAAAACATAATATTAACATTTTTTCAAGCAACCGAACGGAAAAATATAATTTTAAACTCATCAATATTATCTTAAATAATATGAAAAAAAATATTATTCTTTAATTTTCTCGAATGAAAATTTACATGAGAAACTTTTGTTCGAATTTACACAAAAATTTAGAGAATCGAGCATAAATCGAATTCCTCTTTTAAATTAAAAATTAAGAGTCAACTTCACAGATTAAAACAAAGTCTATAATTTTTTATACAAATAATTGCATGTTCTAGACGGATTCCTAGATTATAAAACATAATAGTTTACATTTTTCCAAACAAACAAAAGGAAATATAATTTTTAATTATCAATAATACTATTACCTAAAATAATATGAAAAAGAACAATAATTATTTTTTGAAACGAAACGAAGCACAATAAGAATAAGTAGAAGACATATCTTTTTCTTTAAAGAAGTTTCCACAACAAATTACGAATGCATTCATCTTTCTTAAAAATTAAATTAAATTCGATAAAAATTTCCGGTACGGAAAAGCTGGAGGATCATAAAAATTCATCAAGGAATTTTTCTCAAGCAGTTTGAAGAAAGCAGTAAAAATCGATTCCAGAAGGTTTTTACAATCCTCCTTCCAATAACCGCGTTTGATAACAAGAGAAAAGATAAAAGAATAAAACGAATAAGCAGAAAAAGAAGAAGAATAAAAAAAATATACAAGACCATAAATCTTTAAACGTAGTTATTATTACCGCATGAAGAATCTTCCAATAAAATAAATGGAGCTCGAGCTCAAATTACGGTCGCAAAAATGAAAGAAAAAGAACTACAACTAATTCGCATCACGCGTTACGAAGGAAATGAATTCTCGTCTGTCAGACAAAAATGGAGAGCAGGGTAAAAAATGGCTAAATGTCAAGAACAGAAATTGTGCTAAAGGAATCGTTATTGAGGAACCGTTCAATAAATAAAAATGGCACTTTATTAAAACCTTTACTTAATACCACAGACGCTCCGAGAGATCAAATTTTTATGCCTCGATATTAAAACTTAAGAACAGGCAATTTCAGAACAGAGAAATATTTGTTTTATGAAATACGTATTTGGAGTAATGAAATTTTTAAATACATTGATATTGAAAAGAATCATTTCACAAAAACATTGAAAATCTTTGGCTAACTTTTCTGAAACTTGACGGACGTCTCTTTATTATAATAGCAGTTTTAAACACCAGTGTAATCTTTTTTCATCTCTTCTATTAATTTTATATCGATACAAATGAATAGTTTAATATAAGATTAAATAACATTTCAGAAACTATTTTTATTTATTTCTAATCTAGCGTTTTTATTTTGAGAATAAAATTCTATAGAACATACATAAAATATAAATCGTTCACTTAGATCATATATATCATGCACATTTTGAGTTCTTTTTTTCATAACATGGTTGACAGAATCACTTTTGAAGAAATTTTTGTTTGTGAAACGAAGTGCTTCGTTTCGTCATTCGTGACGGCATGAGTATTGACATGTGACATCACAAATTAAACTGCAAATTGCCTTAGGCTGAACTATTACAAGTAGTCTTTTCCTAAAATAAATAGTCTTTCGGTAGTAGTAAAAAAATAGTCGTTTCCTAAATAGGTAGGACTTTAATATAAGATAAAATATCGTTTCAGAAACATTTTTTTTTATCTAGCATTTTTATTTTGAGGATGAAACGTTTTCGGACATATTTAAAATGTAAATCGTTCACTTTTTGTCATTTGTCAGATTTATTCAGACACATTTTGACATTCTTGTTGTCATAACATGTTTGATAGATTCGCTTATGCAGAAAAAAAATTCCTGACGTCATGAGTACTGTTAAGTGACGTCACGAATTAAACTGCAAGTTGTCTTAAGCTGAACTACTATAAGTAACTTCTTTATATAAGATGAGATAGATTCCAAAATTATACTGTCGAAAATTAATTGGTTACGAAGAAATTTTTCTTTGTGAACAAAATTAATTCGTTTCGTCGTTTATGACGTCATGAATTAAATTGCAAATTGTCTTATATGAATTACTACAAGTAATTTCTTTCTAAAATATGATGAGATATATTCCAAAAATTAAATTACCGCTTTGCAATCGATGAATACATTAAGCTCATTAAAAAATTACGCAAATTAAATATATTTTGAAATTTTATTGTGTGTGTGTGTATATATATATATATATATATATATATATATATATATATCGATTTAATCATTTAACTGTTATATTTTCTTTACTATCCAAGATGACACCTTCTATATTGGGAATATTTTCGTTTTTTGATTAAAATGGAAATCTATTGAATACTTGACTAATCTAAATGTTGAAGTAATTTTAATATTGAATGATAATCTTTATAAATGGTTTATTATTATTATTTTTTTTTTGCTTACAACTATCAAAATTCGATAAATGGATGCACATATGGCATTCTGGTAAAACGGTCAAAGTGGTTAAAAACGCTGATATAAAAATAAACACATGAATTATATAAAAATAAACTGACTGAATTAAACTTTTACAATTTTATACTATGCAAAATGACAAAATTACTTAAAAAATATTCTCTGTAAACATTTAACTGTAATTTGACAGTGTCGTTTGTCATATATAAAACGATAATGGAAATTAGCCTTGACGTCTCATTTAAGGCCAATTTAACATTTTATTTTTAGACTTTTTATGTTTTTTACATTATTATTTATGAAATTATTCTTTCCTCATGGTTGAACATTAATTTTTATTTTATACCTTGATTTTCTTTTCGAAATTCATTGATAAACAACATAAAAAGATAATGTATTTTTTTCTTTCCTTTGTCATTTTAGGCATTTGAATATTAAGAAAAACACCTTATTTATTTTTAGAAATATCCTAGATCTTAAAAGAAATGTATTTTCCCCTGGAAACTTCACAATCCATTTTTATTGACTTTTTCTCATTGTTTTGAATACCGACGGCAGCAATAAAAAAAATACCTCATAAAATGCAAATTTTTCTCTCATTAAGACATATATTTACTGGAAACGTTTGAATCAGATAAACGACAAGAAAAAATAAATAAATAAAGATATAAAGAGAAAAAAAAAGACCACACACAATACACACTCTATCCTTCTGAGAAAAGACTCGCATCTTAAAATAGGAAAAATAATACAAGCATAATTGTGACGCGAATTGAATCTCATTCGTTCTTTATTTTTTTTTCTTTCATTTTCTTTCATTTTCTTTAAATCTTTTTCTTATTATGTTCTGCAGACAATAGCCCATTCTGTCTGGAATCGACCTTGAAACAATATTGATGAGTCCTGGAAATTGCCAAATCGTGGGTTTGATTTCTTTATGAGCCCCATAAGAATAATATTGTTATTTTAGAAATTTAGATTCGCCTACTTGAATGGAAGGCCAAGAATTAATTCGAAAGGAAATGTTCCAAGAATTATTTCAAAAAGGGTAATTAAAGCTGATTTCCTTTAATGTACGACTTATATACAGGACGCATACGCCATTTGGAATAGAAACGATTTTATTCATCTCGGTTACAAATTTTATATTTACGATAAGTCGGTTGAACTATCAAAATATGAAATAAAATCATTGTCGTAATACATATGCATGTTTCATATCTCCTACAAAATAGCTGAACCAAGTTCAACCTAACTATGATCATTTATTATTTAGCATCAATTTTAAAGTTAATTAAACATTCAGTTTAATAAGAAATTAACCGAATTCTTTTGAAGATGATCAGTAGCAAATTCGGAGCGTATTATACCAAAAGAAATATTTTTATGCCATCTTAAAATTCTTTTTTTTTATGAATCAGATTTTAAAAGTATGATATTTTTTATTTTGTTTTTAATAATAGTTTAAAATATAATGATCAATTGATTACAAGGACTATTCTGAAATAATCAAATTTCTAAATAGCCCATTGAAGTGATACTACTTCGAACTACTTTCCTTCTGAAATTTCTATTTTATTTTTTAAACGAGTAATATTTTTATTGACTTTAAGAGAATTTTAAAATTTATATAATTATATAACATTTTTATGGCTGTTTTTAAAAATCGTTTGGTTCAATTCATATTTTTATTTTAATCATAAAAAAAAACAGACGATAAAAGAATTTTGTGTTGTAATATTTTACACGTAAGTTACTTCTTGCATGTTGCTTTAATTTCTAGAAAAACGGTATATCAGTTAATGTAAATATAAAATTAATTTTCTTTGTACATCTTTTGAGCAGGACGAGTGGAATCAATTTTTAACAAATCTTTAATGCTTTCTTTAATACTGCATATAATTATTTTATTTATGAATTATTAGATTTTTATTGATTAATGTATTTTACTGATTCAATTCAAAATTCGACCAATAAAAGAGATTTGTTAAACAGATAAATATATTAAAGAATTTGACTTGATAAAGAAATATATATATGTGCATATACTTCGTCAGCGGCAATTAATGTGGAAATTAGTAATTAAATTTGTCCATTTATAATTAAATTGAGACGAGCATGTATGGGTTCTTTAATAGACAGATATAGTTGAAGTTAGAAATTTTTCGGAATTATATTTATGTTTTTGAATCCTTTTATTAAATATTTCACTCATTAATTATTTTTTATACCATATTTATCTTTAACACAACTAACGCTCATGTTAAAATTGATGAAATCAGTGATAATATAAGTTTTTTTAAAAAATTGTATAAAAAACACTTAAATTTTGATTCAACCAAAACATTTAAAACTCAATTTACAAGTTAACCTATTAATAAAAGAAAGTACTAAATCCCCACAAACCGATAAACATACAAACACATATTCTGAGGTCCTCCTGCCCCCAAAAGCACCTTCTAGCATCTAATGAAACTAAATTGAGCCGTGTAACTGCGAGCGATACAAAAGCAGCGCTGGGAGCCACGAGTAAACTGGATATAAAAAGAGAATCTAATTCGCCTTCGTGCAACCTGTCTCCCGACGGAGGGGTGTGAGGGGAGGGGATTTCCAATTCCGTGGGGGCACCGAGGAAGTGACCACCGAAGACCATGAATGTCATATGGGGCGCAATTTAGGGACCATCGGATCCAAGAATGGAAAGCTTTAGTGTCTAGGACCCATGATTGCATTTTTACGGAGGAATGCGCGCGCAACAAGGGAATTGTGAGGTTTGTAGGAAGAATTATTATGACTGTTTAAGAGATGTGTATTGAAATATTTTCAAGGATTGTTCATGCAGAACATTTTTTTAAAAGAAACATTGAACAGTTTATAGTCATTTGAAATTTAAAAAAAAATGAAACATTGAACCGTTTAGTCATTTGAACTTAAAAAAAAAAAAATACAAAATAAGCAAAACATGTAACATAACATATCTGAAACATTTCCTTCGCCATTTTAATCCTATTAATATACTTTATTGCAAACGATTTCTGTATAAGATATTTCCATTTTGATGTGTAAGTTAAATGTACTGTGGAAGAATTTTTTTAAATTTGAAATTGAAAATAACTGAAATCGAAACGAATTAAAATAAAAATAAAAATAAAAAAACTCCTGGTATATACGTATATATTTTTTAAAAAAGTAGTGACATTAGAAAAAATTCTTCAAATATAATTAAATTAAATTATGTTATCAGTGTTCATAATCAGATTTAAAGACTACTAGACAGAGATTATTCTGTTCCACTAAAACGAACACTTTTAGATTATTCTGAATTTTAATAAGAATTTACGGATGACAGCCAATGAGGCAATGAAATCTTTTAAAATTATTTCTAAGACGAATCTTTTGAAATCCTCTAAGACTTTTATTCATTTCTTAAATTTTGTAAACAAAAGTCAGTCTTAAATTACAATTTTGCTGAATTAAAAAAATGGCAACAATTGAGCTCGAAACTAAAGTATGTTCAAAAACATCAGTTTCGGAACTTTATGAAATGTTTCTTTTTAGAAAATATATACATTTGTGCGACATAATTTATCTGAAATTGTGCAATATCTTTTGCCATTTCAACTTTCCAATAAAGAAAAATATTTTAATTAGTACAAATGAAAGAATCAGCAGCGAAGTTGAAAAGAAATTTTACGGTCTCCCGATTTACTCATATTTTGAATAGAACGTTTAATTAAACATTTATGATGATGTAAACTGCCTTAACTATTTCCAAACCAAAACATTCTGACCGATTAGTATCAATTCTCTTAATCCAATTACCCAACGAAATCATAGCAATTCTATCTTTTTTAAAAAGTGCTTTTAAAAAAATTCAATCTGACGACGTTTCAGTAGAGATTACGGGCCATGTTATCAGTACTGGAAAACCTATAAATGCCAAAACCAAAGTCGAGAAACTATCAACTTCCAAAACGTTTTAAATTGCAAATCAATATTTTTAAAATTCCAAGCAAACGATCATTTTTACGAGCGATCAGAAACATTTACATCACACGCTCCCAGAAGTCAGTGCACGTCCGCGTTGCCACGGCAACAGCCATTAACCTCTGCCACTTAATGACGGCCATATTGGTTTTATGCGTTGTCAACATTGTCATTAACAAAGCGTTATCTTCAGCGCTGGCTTGGTTGGAAAACGGCTCTTTTAGTAGGGGCTGTAAGTAATACTGTAACGATCTCATCTAATCGAAATAGTTTTACTTAATGTTTTGGAAGTGCCCGTTGCCGGCTAATAAACTTTTCAAAGCGCAACTAGTGTCTGGTTATAATTAGCATCCAGATGATGAATCCCATTATTCAAGAAAACGGGACGAACCCCATGATATATTTATTATGCAGGGTCATTCGAAATGTGCGGAATTGATTTCAATATCATGAATTTTTTAAAACTAAAATAAAGAGCGTGATCCGTCCAAAATGAATGTAACCTCCCCCCTCTACCAAATATGAGGGGAGTGAGGAGATTTCACAAAAACGCATAAGTTTTAAATGCAGCATTCTTGGATTCGACTGTTTGGAATCCTGTCTATGTATGCTTCTAAAAAAATTGCAAAATCTATGGGAAACGCATAATAATAAAACGACTTGAAAGCCATATATACAAGGAATACCAGAAATTTTTATTTTAGTAAACATTACTAAGCTTTAAAAAAATGGCAAAAAATAATGTTCAAGTAACGAACATCCTTTGCAAAAAGAAAATTCTGAAAAAATATCAAAAGATTTTGTTTCAATAAACATTTTTTACAGAAAGCGAAAGAAAATTCTGAAGTGGGGGGGGGGGGAATATCAAACTACAATGCCTAAGTAAAGGGAACATTCTTTGAAGAAAGCCAAAGAAAATTTTGAATTTTTTTTTTTTTAACCAGAAACTTTTTAGTAAAGTGAACATTCTTAGAAGAAAACTAAAGAAAATTCTGGAAAAAAATTTCTAGCAAAATGAGCATTCTTTGAAGAAAACCAAAGAAAATTATGAAAACAAAATGGTAAGAGATAGTCTTCTAGTAAAATGGACATTCTTTGCCGATAGCAAAAGAAAATTACGAAATAAATGGTAAAATATTTTTTGGGTAAAGTTTACATTCTTTGAAGAATGCCAAATAAAATTCTGACGATTTGGGGCTGAGAGTTTTCGTCAAAAAAGCATACGGTTAGATTGTTCATTTTCAATACAATATTTTTTTTCTATTGATTTATCAGGTAGTATATATATTTTATAAAATTTCACAGATTTACTTTATCGCTTTCTTCATACATAAAAAGTTGTTGTAAGCAATCATTGCATGATATGGGATGAATTTCATATGCTTTAAAACTTGGGATGTGAGATAGCCCATAGCATATTCAGTATATAAACATAATAAGTCATTTATTAAACATCTACATGATATTTTAATCCATCAATAATATAACATCATTCCTCTCTGAGTTTTCAGACTTCAGAAAAAATGCTATTAAAAAAAACCCAGTATGTTTCTTAATAGATAGAGAAAATTTCTTTAGAGTACTGCGGTTGCAAAAAGTACCGATCTCAGCTTTTGCTCAAACGCAGTAAAAAAATACCGTTTGTGAAGGGGAAAGTATTGTCAAAATATGCAACACTTTTTTCCGTTCCAGTGATGTTAGAGGTTATAAACGTTTTACCCCAAAAGAAATTTTTAAAATTAACCTTGAAATTGAAAAATAAATTTAAAAAAAAACGAAAGATACATAATATGGAGTAAAAATTAATTAAAAAATACTGCACTTTTATTTTTCCCCTACATAAATACGAATATAAGAAACCCTCGTTTTAATTTAACTCGACGCTTTCATTATTTCATAATTGTTGACACGCAGAAAATTTTTATTTATAAGGATTAAATAATATTTCATTTTTTATTAAAATTTAGTTAGTAATTTTTCATTACTTAGTACTATAGCTTTTTTTAAACTTTGCTTGCATAACATTGAAAATATAATTATTTTTATCGGCTAATAATTTAAAAATTTAAATATAATTTTAAAAAGGTAAAATTTAAATTATGTTGATATGTATCACTAACAATATAGTAAATATTATTGCACATATTCATCAGAGGCATTGCCACAATGTGTATAAGAAGAGACATATAAGTTCCCCTGAATCTCCCAGATGCAGAAGTGCATTAATAATTTGTTAGTGAGTTATTTCCAATTCAATTATAGGACGTACCTCATGAGAGAGGGACGGGCCATAGGATTCCTATCTTAGTTATATCAGAATGTTTAGATGACTACCATGCATATAACTCCCAATGTTACCAATCTAATGTAATTCCAACTCAAAAACTAACGAGTACCAGGGTTTATAAAGGATATAAAATCTTAGCCGGACACAGAGTTTTCAACTTTGTAATAATGATTGGACTAGATTATAGAAAATAAACATATTCAATAATCACATACATCAAATTCCAATCGTTCAATAATTGAATAAATGGATTTATTCTAAAGCTATCAATCTCAAAATAGGTTGAAATGTCATCTATCATAAAAACTACTAAATAATCAATTTAACGTCAAATTATAAATGCCTTATCTTTCAAAATAAACATTGTATTCTAAATTGTTAAAGAAAACAAACCTATTAATGTCTGTTACATATCTGCAAACATAACAATCCAAAAAAGTACGTCTAACTTTTCCTCAACTTGATGCAAATTTTCAGCAATTACTTTACATAATAATGTCAAAAGCAAAGTAACGAAGTCGAACAGAAAGCAAAAGTACCTTCTGAAAACAAGAACAAAATTTTTTAAAAAAGTGTTTTTTTTTTAATCTTTATGTTCCTGTTTGTTTCAAGTTTGAAGTAACGAAAAAGATGAACAAGAAATGAAAAAAAAATTGTAAGTTATAGGTCGTATTTTTTTTTTTTTTTTGATCATTTGAGAAAAAAGCCGGGAGTTGTTTTTCTCATACTTCACTGAGCAGAAAAAGGAAAAGATGGAAAGCTTTGCTGCAAAGAATGCAATGTATCATGAACATCGCATGTTTACAATTCCATCGGAGATTGAAATAAGTTGGAACAAATAGAGCGTAGCGTGAAAAAGATCTAAAAAAAAATGGCGCAGCACTGCTGAGAAAAATTTTTGATTCGAAAATACAGAAATTCTATAACTTATGCCGTAAGTCATCTTCGTTAGAACTACACACACAAAAAAAAATCAAATACAATGAAATCGTTTCTACATCTTGAAATATATATGAATATGAAAGTAGCGTTCTTTAATATAACTCTGAAATTTTAATTAAATATTGACACAAAAATATTCAAAATTCATAGGTTTTAGCCTTTAAGTTTATGGAATCGATTTTTCCCACACTTTTAACCTTAGTCACATTCAAATTATTTTTAACAGAATTGTAGAATCTTCATGTTAATCTATCTATTTTTAAGAATCTAAAATGTTTTTAACTTGTTTTAATTGAATTACTTGTAAAATAACAGTTTATTTTTGGATTAGTAAAATGTATGTTTTCTGATTCTATTTATTCTAATTTCAATTTGTAAACTTTCTGGAATATATTTCATTTTTTTTCAATCTCAGTAAACATAAAAAGTTTAAAAAGAAGCTAGAACTTGCAAGAAAACTGAATTATAAAATACATTTATCTTCTAATTGTAAAGAAAAATTTCTGAAATAAATTATATGTAAGTAAAATAAAATATTTTGAGAATTGTCTGTGAAAGTATTATCCAAAAAAGAAAAGTTTTCTCTAGAATTTATAAGACTAATTATTATAGGAATGCGATATTCATAATTTTTTTTTCAACCTTAGTAAACAGAATAAGGTTAAAAAGAAGCCAGAGCTTACTAGAAAAACAAAACATTAAAATTCATTTAGTTTTTAATTATAAAGAAAAATTTCTGAAATAAATAAATAATCCGTTAGTAAAATAAAATATTTTGCCGACTATTTGTAAAAATATTATCCAGAAGAGGGAGAAAAACGCTTTTCCTAGAATTTATAATTATTAATAGGAATGCGATATTCATATTGTTTTAACCTTTTTCTGTTGTGTAAACAGAAAGAGGTTTAAAAGAAGCCAGAGTTTACTAGAAAATAATTAATTTATCTTTTTAATTATGAAGTTTCTGAAATAAATGTATTATCTGTAAGTTAACTAAAATATTTTGTTAATTGTCTGTAAAAATACTAGCCAAAAAAAGACTTAAGAAAAAAAAAAAGGTTTTCCATAGAATTTATAAGACTAATTATTAATAGGAATGTGAAATATTAAAATCTGATCATAAAAAACCCTCACCAGCATTTATCAATGTTTAATACGTTTTTTTTTTTTTTTAATCCATATAAATATTTCTTAGAAAGAGAAAAAAAAGATTCAGAATTTCTTTGTGTCTTTTTCTTCGCCAAGAAACATTGCACTGTTGCAATATGGTAATTTAAACCTCATTATGTGCAATGCAGCTAAAAATAATTCACTTTTACAGTCCCCTATGCTTATCGTAAAAAAGATAATTTTGTCAAAACTTCCAAATCTATTTACTGAGTAAAACGTTTTTTCATCAGCGAGTCTGACACAATGACAATCAAAAACGATAATTACCTCCGCCTTTATTAATTCCATAAACATTATACAAAAAGCTTTAGAAAAGAAACCTGATTAAAAAAGTGACTCAAAGAATGTTTTTTCAACGAAGACGAAAGGACTTGTATCCATTTAGAACGAAAGGAAAAACTGAAATTCTGACACCTGGCAACAATGGTTGGAAACAAATATGGCGGACCACCGACAGCGAGGGAGATTATTTTATTTCCTCGTTTTTCTTATCGGTAGAAAAATATTTACCCATGTTTTATAATGAAGCTGTATTTTTTATGACCCAATAAAAACACGTCATTTCCACAAAGATAAAATGTCAATGAGGTCTCATAATTTTCTACTCTTTTCGGAATGACCCAAATACATATGCGAAAAATCGTGCCGGAATTAAAAACTGTTCTGTTCTACTTTTTATTTCTCACCCCCTTCTCTCATTTTAAAAGGGGAATTCTTTCTTTTCTTCTTCCAAATCGTTATTTTAACAACAATTATGTTCCGCGATAAATTTAGATGCGATTGTGATGTATTTTGATAATGATGGGGTTGGGAACATTGAATTCTAAAACAGACTGACAGGCAAGACTTGTTTTTGAAATGTAACAATTTACATAAGTGATAGAAAAACAAAAAGTAATACTTCTGGATCCAATTATCGAAATTCAATTAGATTACTTAACCGAATGCATCACTTAACATCAAGTATATTTAAATATTTGTTTCATTTTCAGAAAACAAGAAAAGAGTATTATGGATACTTGGAAAGTTAAAAAAAATTATTTTAAAAATCAACAATTATTAATTATTACGATTATTTTTGAATTTTTAAAATTTTTTTAGAGATTTTCCAATGTTATTGTTCATAATATTTTGAATTTTCCTGAAAATTTTGAAAATTCTAATTTAATAAAAAATAAAATTCAACATTTTAATCCTGCTCTTAAAATATTTTAGTAATTTAAATTACAAAACAACTACTAGATTAGATAAAAATTTCAAAGTTATGTATTTGTTCAACTACTTATTTTATCACAGAATTAATTTAAATTAATGATTTTATTATTATTATTATTATTATTAAAAAGAGATATTTAGAGATGTTTCCAATGTCATTGTTTTTGATATTTTAAATTTCCAGGAAAACTTTAAATAATTTAACAATAAAAAATAGAATAAATATTTAAATCAAGATCTTAAAGTATTTTAATAATTAAAATAATAAAACAATTACTAAATGAGATAAAAACTTCTAACTTATGTTTTCGTTCAAAAACTTTTTTTAAATTATAACTGTAACCATTAACATACTAACATATGTATATAAACTAAGTAAAGTTTTCGAACATTTTCGTTTTGTTCAAAAGATACTTATAACATAGAAAGTTTGAAACTATTTTGTTTCAATTATAGAAGCATTTTTCCACAAATATTTTTTACAACTTAAGCATTATTTAGCTTCAAGGCCAAGGCCAAATGAAAACTGATCACTTCATAAATCATTCTCTTAAGAATGGACAACTGCGAATAATGCACGCATTATTAAGCTTGAACAAATGGTTGTATAAACTTAATTTACATCTAAAAGCATTAACCACGAATACGTTTGCGGTCTTTTTAGTTTTCAACGAGTCTCAGAGAGTAATTTATTTCAATGTACTTCATTAAATGAATATAATATGAGAAATGTTTAAAAAAATAAAGTAGATTCGTTTACATCCTGTTTAGTAAAAAAAATATAATAAAAAAGCATTCTCCAAATAACAATAACAGAAAGAGAAATATTAGATTTAAAAAAAAATGCAGACAAAGTTAACGATTGAATCTTTGTTCCTTGGAAATAACATTGCTATAAAAGGAATTACACAGCTTGTAGTGTTTTGTGAAAGTAAATGCATGTTCAGAATGAGTAGAGACGTTTTGAAACTTTTTTTCTACCATTTTGTTCTGTTTTAAATAAAATGTTCTGAATTAATTTTAGTTTTACATTTATAAAAAACAATTTAAAATATTATTTACAAAATCGATTCATAGTTAATATTTAGGCACTGGAAAATTCTTATTCTACTAAAGATATACTTATGTACTTATCTTACTTAATCAATAGCCCAAATTCTATATAGTAACTACTTTTATAATTATGCATATAGTCTTATAGACTTTTTAAAAAATAAATAAGGAAAGAAGGTTTTAACACCTGGTACCAGCTGTTTTAACAAAATAATATGTTTGGATTGGTTCTTTCACCTTTCTTTTATTTTTCAAATACATTCTTAACTATTTAAAAACAATAACAGACACGCACACACATTTGAATTTCGTCGTCAAGCAAGTGACTATTAATCCAACTGGTGACGCAATAGAAAATGTAAAACATATTTAAAATATTTTTTTAATGTAATAAAATTCGAGAATTTTTTTTTTTTTTTTTTTTTTTTTTTTTTTGAATTTTAGAACAGTGTTAAACTGTTTGTGGGCAACAATATGTCCCAAAATGTTTTAGAAAAACATTATCTGAAAAGAAATAACGGGCAAAATTTGGAAGATCGTGCCAAATTCTGTCGCCAATGGTTTCCCATGGCGGGAGTTATGAAGCGATTTTCAGGATTCGTGATGTTAAAAATTAACGAGAACATTAAGAAAAAAGCTTGCTTCTTATTATGTAAGAACATGACGTTGTTTTGGATATTGCTGTTTGACACTCGCAATCGCGTAGGCAATGAATAAATCATAAATGGCAACTTTCATTTTAAAATTTTTTCTTGGCTGGCAAAAAAGTTTTGCGACTCTCGTTAATTTCGGGGGGAAGAAAAGCATTGTATTTTTTTAAGGTGACGCATGCGCATAAATATTATCAAGTGATAAAAAAAATATTCTCACATGAAAACTCGCAATTTACGGTAGCAGATATCATTAAAAAAATTTTTTATTTAAAAAATCTTATTAATTATTATTATTTTAAAATCTTATTTATTATATGTTTTTTGTTATTTCTATTACAGATATTTACAAAATTACAACTATTTTAAATGTACATGCACTTTATGTATATTCTACATAAAGAGCATCGAAGTATTTTTACAATCACAGCAAACTCGGGATACAAATAATTTTTAATACAAATAATTAAATACAAATAATTTTGAAGTTTTTAAACAATGTGTCTTGCCTTAAAATTTTCACGATTTAATTGAATTCATCAAAATAATGATTCCTATTAAGAAAATGAAAATAACAATAGTAAAAAATAATTGAACGAAAGACACTAAGTGAAGATAATGCGCACTCGTTAGTAGGCGTTTACGAAAGTGATTTGCATCTGCGTGCATCTTTAGAGGCGCATCTGGCAGTCGAGCAAATAGAATTCACGTCGCGGGTAATAAAGCGTTCGATGATGATCAATTTTCCGAACCATTCGATAACGAACAACTCGTTATCAGATTTCAGCTTGTTCAGGTGTTTGAGGTGTTTGCAATTGTGGTATGAGACGCACATAAAACCAATCATCACCGACGAATGCCAGTACAAAACAAACCGTACTGGTGATTTATTGTTTTAGAGGGTTGTAGGAATTGGAAACGCTTTATAATTCCCTTTCCTTCGTGCAGTAAAAGTTAGTGCATTCGTATATATATATTTTTTTTAATCCGTTTCTCAACTGTCAGATAATTAAATATTGTTCTAAAAACAAAAATAATTTTTGGTAAAATATTTCATTTAATACACTCGCCAAACTAAACAGGAGATAGAATTTTTTTATATAATGCATCTTTTTTATAAAAAATTAATACATGTACATAAAATAAACCGTAAGAATTAAAACATTTTCGAATTTCATTTCAGAAGAAATTTAAATAGCATCAAAATAACTGTCGGAAAAAAACAAAAGAATTAAATATAAGACAAAATTCTTTTTACCAAGAATCTTATAAAATATAAATCTTATTAAGAATCAAAATAATATCTTCAAATTTAAATTCTGAAGATTTTGAATAATATTAAATAGCAGAGAAAGAGCAATCGTGAACAATTTCGAAAGCACATTAAAAAACAAGCTTATCCATATCTTTTTTAATCTTATTTATTACACATCATGGACTGTTTCGTAATCGCACCAAATTTTGCAAAATATCTTGATGGTGAAATATGTATAATCTAATATAAAGAATCAAAGTATCATTGTCAAATTAAAATTCTGATTTTTTTTCAAAATATTAACTAGAAATACAAAGAACAGTCTCGAACAAAAGTATTCAAGAGCAACTTGAACACGAATATTCAAGAACAACTTTGAAGGAATATTAAAAAATTATCTTATAAAATACAAAATCTTTATATTCAATCTAATTTATTACATGCATGAATTATTTCATAATTACATCGAATTTCGCAAAAATACCTTGATAATGAAATATGCATATGTATCTCAGGAAGTTTTTAATTGTAAAAGTCACAATTTAAAGTGCATAATTCATCACTTTTTAAATAAGTTTATTAGAATTGAATTTGAAAAAAGAGATTCCTAATACAGTATATAGTTTTGTTGATATCTGTACCGAAATTAAATATTGTAATCGAATTATGATGTAGTCAGATATTTATTTCGAGATATGCTTCAGTTCCATTTTAAAATTTAAATTTTTAAAATAGAAATTTAAATAAAAGACATGAATTTTCGATTTATATTCAATAAAAGGACAGATAAATTTATGTATTGAAAAAAAATGGGTTGGACAGTGTGAATGCTATAAATATGTCACGCATTCTATTTTATACTTAAATGATTTAAAATAAAAAAAAATACAAAATTTGAAATAAATCACGAATATAGATCGTATTTTCTGAAAATACATAAATAAATAATGGAACTAAAATATAAAAATTGCGATTTTGAGCCAATTTCGATTAAATCATGCTAAACATTAAAAACTCACCAAGATTTTTCGGGTTACAATTAAAATTAACTTTGGACAATAGTTAACAAATTTATCAAATTTTAAAACTGCAGTGATTATATTTTGAGAGACTTGAAAAAAATTAAAAAATTAAAGTGTTTATCTCTTTGCAATCTTTGGAAAACGATTGACTTTGAATACACAGATAAATTTAATTTATCACAATATTATTATCATATATTG
The DNA here is from genome assembly GCA_026543055.1 of Argiope trifasciata. Lineage (NCBI taxonomy): Eukaryota > Metazoa > Arthropoda > Arachnida > Araneae > Araneidae > Argiope > Argiope trifasciata. The sequence continues at coordinate 866,290 of JAPMOQ010016150.1, read as the reverse complement.
TATACTAAACACATTTTATTATTCTTACGTCAAACACAATAATAAAACATTGAAAAGATTTCACAGTCTTGGTTCAACAATAGCAAATTAAATTTCTCGGACAATGAAACATTATACCAATGCGTTTCAAAACCTTATTTATAAGCTATTCAAAATAGAGTCAACTGATCATAATTGCAAGATATAACGCACATAAACATGAATTACGATCTTAACCTGTATAACACTACAAGAAGTTGATTAAAAAGCAAATATCAGATAATCCGAAAAATACCAAGTTTTCGTGTAAACATAAAAAAATCAGCAAAAACTAACTACTTTGTTTATGTAAACATTTTCTCTACGTGAGTAATACAAGTAGAATCAATATGTGAGTAATAAAATCATGGAAGTAACTACTGATATTTGTCTTTCACTTAGTCAAGCTTTCTACATTTCAAGTTCCACTTCAGTATCTATTTACTTACACAACAAAGAAACGAGGGTGCTCGAAAAAAGAATATATATATAGATAATGGGGGGTGAGGGTGGAAAATATATCTGCTTAAATAATCCACCACAATAAATCAGACACAGTGTAACATCATAAAAAATGAATGGGGAGCTAATGTTTTATGAAACTAATGAATCCGTTCAGAAACTCAGGAGGGGGAATTAATACCGAATGAGTCACACATTCCTCCCCCCTCCCGAGTGCGAATGAGGGGTTGTTTTTTGAAGAGCATTTAGTGTGGGAGAGAGGAAGTCTATTTTTACAGTTTCTAATCAGCATTCAGCTATGAATCCCTTCTGACAATAATGGAAGAGGAGGAGGGGAGCGACAGAGAAGAAAGTGAGTATTTTTTGAGATAATCCGGGGGGACCATAGTGATGTCATTTGTCAATCTATGTATTAATATGGTTTGAAAGGAAATGGGGGGAAAGGGATGAAAATAGATCCCCTATGCTCTGGAGTGGTCGATGTGGAAGTGGATGCTTCGATTTTAGTCTAAACAGTGATTTATGTCGTATTTATCGTCTGCTTATTCTACTAAATACCGTAACCATAGGGAACTGGAAATTTCTGAGACGAAGGTGTTAAATTTAGTGTAATTTGATATGGAACAACAGGTACATTAATGTGCTAAACTTCACTGTAAAGTTTTTATCATTACTGCATAATATTATAAGAGACTTGGATTCACCGGTACTATAGAAATGAATTTGAATGAGGTAATTGTTAATAATTTTATCAGAAGGAATTTATCAATAAAGGTACCTTGTGAAGACGAAATGCTAGGTGAAATGCAGATATTGAAGATATCTGAGTTAGTTACAAAATTGGTGCTAGGCTCTCAGAAGAACTAAGACAACGAATGTTAACTTATAGCGAATCAATGTTTACTCGAATCAGATGTATAGCCCAACATTATACACGATATACATATCTCACTTCGAAATTACACAATGCCGATATTAGAACGAATTTCATGATTCAAGGTGTGACAGGATGATAAAGCTAGAACCGGAACTCGCATTCCTATTTTTCTCTCACATCAACTGGAAGATTTATAAAACTCTAATCAGGATTGTATAAGCATCAAGATCGCAGACACGGTTAAATCTTGAACAGCATTATATTTTGCACCTGGTCTTGGTAGAAGAGTAGTGCACCTGGTCTTGGTAGAATACTTGAGCCGCCCCCTGATTTTCAAAACCTGGTTACGCCAATCAGATGTATGTACACAAGGAGAATATTCGGTCGAATAAGGTCCAGAGCCTTTGGTTTTCAAATACCGAAATTGACTCTTAACAACAGGCTATATTAGCCCTAGTTGATAAATGAACCAGAACCATTTACCTTTAAAGAAATTAGTGGAAAATGATGAATCATCAATAATAATTACCATATTTTTTATTTGTTATTGTCACTTATGAATTACATGCGATTATATCTCTCTTTCTTACAGAAGAAGATTTAGAAAGATTAATTTAAATTATAATTAGTCTCAATAAAATATCTTTTTAATACTGAAATAATACTGATATTAAATTTTTAAACTAAGATGTACTCAAAAAATTATACAAAAATTTAATAAATCAAATCATAATTATCGTTGTTCATAAAAATAATATGATGGATAATATAAAATAAATACAATGGTTCTACAATGTTGTAATTTTAATATAATAATGTTTTTATGCAAAAACTACAATTAATATTTCTACACTATTATTTCAGATGAAACGTAATTAATAATTTCAGTGTTAACACCAATTCTACTCTAACAATCCAAATCCATAGAACTTACATTAATAATATAATTAAAAAATGCATGCCTTAACAATATTGATTCATTAATATAACTACTGTTTTTTTTAGAATACTAATTCATTAATTCAACAATATTCTGAAAGAATAATATTTCCTACTTTTAATAAAGTAACTGTTCGATTATTGATGAAGTAATATTCTTAAAGTATAATACTAATTCATTAACATTCTTAATTAAACAGCAGTTTCTGTGAAACTTTTAATGATGTTTTATTCTAAACCAGTTCCTTCTTTAAAATCTTGATTTATTAATAAATTGCTGCTTTTTTAAAAATATTAATTAATTAATACACTAGTACATCGTCTCAACTGAGTAAATAAATTTGTACGAACGGAGTATCTGCTCATTGCCAAATTCAAAGCACTATTTTTTCTCCTTCTACAATTTTTCCTGCGAAACAACTGAAAAAACAGGCGAACTGTAAGCGTTACATTTAACCGTAACTGTTTGAAGCTTTCAGCACGTCTTTTTTGACGGGTATTTGGTTTACTCAAAAATGATTGATTGTATTGTTATGTTGCTGTTTATAGTATTAAGGTACAATATTTAAGTATATGGCCAATGTAAATGCCACCTTCAACGCCAATTTCAGAAAGGTTCCAAAATGAACAAACTATCCACATATCAGAATAATATATACTAAAAAAGGCGCTATTTTATTTAAATAAAGAAAAAACACTACCATTAATAATGCAACGGACCACTAACTATACTACTGGTTGCAAGGATTTTATACAGATGCTAACCTTTTTCTTTTTAATTGTGAACAGACTTTTCTCTATTTGAAATTCTATATTACGAGAGAAAAAACTGGCGTATTCTATTTCAAAAAATAAAACAGAATGAAATAAAAATATATTCTGTAAGAGAAGAAGAAAAAGAAGTGTTTTATTCCAGAAAATAGAATAGAAAAAAATATCAATATAAACCAGGCAACTGATTTAATAAATATTATTCCAGTTGAAGATTATTAAATAATTGATTGTGAAATAAATCGTTATTTGATATATGAAAACATATTAAAAAAGAAATTTAAAATTTGAGTAAAAATTTGATAATTTATAATAGTGAAATTTCTTTTTACAAATTCATTCGATAAATACTCAGGGTTTTCATATGATTATTACAAATATCTGCTGTATAACTAAAAACTAAAAAAAAAAAAGCTAAATAAAGATTCAATGACGCCGAATCAGAAAAAAAATATCGCACCATTATATAATTATTTCAATAATATCAATAATAAAAATTTATTTTAGATCTCAAAATGATTAGATCAACTTTAGATAAATTTTCTTTCAGGAGACATATGAATTTATTATCTAAAATTTTTTAATAAAAATAATTTAGATGCTTTTTCCTCATATATTAAACTGTTTCATCAAATTTTCATTAAAGCTTGGAAAACCTTCTCATGGTTCACTTATTGCATAACATTTTGAATGTCTAACAGTGTTTCGTAATATGACTGAATTTATTGTTTTGGCATTTGAATAAAATAGAATGAATATTTTCATTAGAAGACTGAAGTCGTTTTGTTTTCGCAACTTAGACAAAGAATAACAAGCACTTATAAACTGGAAACATTTCGAAATATGAACGCTGTTGAAAGGTGTTGAAAAATAAAAATAAAATCTTTATTAATAATTTATATATTTTAGAGATTTTTTTATCAAAATATTATTTTTATTCTAAATGTACATGAATAAGTTATTTGATTTCGAAATAATTTCTTTTAGAAATTTTTTTTTGCCAGAATCTAGAATTTATCTTCCAAATATTAATCTTAAAAAAAAAAAATTTTTTTTTGAGGCCCTGTACTTAAATTTTTATTACATACAGCTGATCAAAATACATTGATGTTTTGCGTGCATTCCCATATTTTGTATACTTTGATATTAAAATCAAATTTTTCATACGAAAAAATATCTATTTTAATTTATTATAATTACTTCGAATAGTTTTTTTAAACGTTTTTGAATACATGATTCATTGAGTTTGTTTAATTTATCATAAACTAAACAAGAAAATAAAACAAACGTTAAGAAAAGAAATTCTTGATTTAAAATCCCCTACCATTTTTTAGTGGGTGAATAATTCTTATAATAATTAAATAAGCATACATAGACAATCTAAAATATTATGTTTTGACGCTTTATTTTTGCACAGCATCTTGGTATTTTCATCAAAAAATTTCCTATCCAACAAGAAATTTACAGGTCAAATTTTTGATAATAAACAAGTAACTGATTTGATTTCAATCGAATTATCAATATTAGAAATGATTAAATTACGTATTTTAATGATTTAATAATATATTTTATTATGAAAATTTTTTCAACCGATTAAATTAAGAAAATATGCCAAATTATCGTTTGATATAAATAAATCATTTTTAAAGATTATTTATGCATTTATAAAGAAAAAAAATTCCTAATTTATAAGATCCATGGCCCAACTTCCAAAATTAAAAGTTGCTTTTATTTATTTCGAATTATTAAAACTACCTCGCAGTTAATTTTTCATCCTTTGATACGGTTCAACAAAGTGTTAAGTCCTTAATCGTTTTAAACAAATATAGTTCAATTTTTTCATAAATGAAATAGTGGGAATATGTATTTAAATTAACAACAATAGTAAGCATAAAAACAAATTTATTTTCTAGATCCAATAATCCAAAATTCTCCATCATCTAAGTCTTCGAATTGTTTATCAAACTTTTATTAGATTGTCACAATTCCAACACGAATGGCATATTATTGCGATATTCCCTTTAATATCCATACAATTACGATAAATAATAGTTAACCACGAAATATTTTCCCATTCCCATCTAATTAACTTTTTTTTCATCTCCCTGAACGAAAACTAATGAAGCATAATTTATCGAATTTGAGTCAAATCCCCATGGCACGAACCAGACATGGCGATCAATCAAAATTGTAACACAAGAATTACATTTCCAGTCTTTTATACGAAACGAAAGGGTTAAACAAATTCATCCGACATAGAGCCGTTTTGGCAAAACTCCACGAATTAGGTACAGCTACATCTACGCTCTTGCTCTTATTTTCTATAAACACCATATTTGTTTGATTAATGGATCTTTTAAAAACGTCATTTGATAGAGCAAATGCTCTTCTCCCATTGGTTGACACGTGATTCATCATTTTCCATTTCACCAAATTATCTTTGCCCCCTCCCCTCTATTCCACTCCCTCCACGCTCCTTTCTCCGTTTTCTATTCTCATCATCTTATTCCGGTTAAGCGATTTTCGATGCAGCGCCATCTAGCGAGCGCAGATTGTACCAGGATGTAAGAGAACGCGGTATTATGAGTCTTGTTCTACTGATCTCAAATCGTGAAAGAAAGGATTTTCGAAAATCCGGTCCTTAATAAATCTTTCTATGAATGTTTTTGTCAGATTTTGATCTAAATTGAAAAGAATTAAAAAAAAAGGAGGAAAAAAACCCCCAAACATTTTAACTAATAATAAATGGCATATAAACTGATACGAGAAAATAGAACACATAATATTATTTCATCAAAACGTTTTATTTTGAAAAAAGTTAACCATTCTTATTTAATAAGTTTTTAAGTTTATCACCATTATCAACTTTTTAGAATTATGGAAATCAACAGTCGATTCGACGACAATCGAATTCAACAGTAAACCCGAACATCTAAGATGCATTATATTAATTTGAAACAATATTAAGTATATCTTGTAATAATTAATTATAAATTCAACTTTAAAACAAAAAATTTTTGGTGAAATTGGGGCGGCAGAAATCCAAATTCGTTGTAATATAATTATTCAATTTTTTTTCACTGCGTTCATTAAAATTAGCATTTAATACAAAACCCATAAGAATTAGTATAATATTTACAAATTAATATAAAAAATTATGATTTCATGTATTATTTAGTTACCAAGCAGTTTTTTTTTTTTAATAATTTGTTGGAGAATGTTTTTTTCTTTTTTTTTATCTTTCTAATCTTCCTCCCTCTTTTTTTGTTAGTACAAGGACGCGAGGATAAAATTCTACATAAATTAAATGCATACTAAAATCCGGAGTTGTAATATTGAAAATATTATAGTTTATAGGAAAATCGGTTTTAAATAAACCAGCATTGGAAGTTATTGGAGTATTCTAAAATCGCAATATTTAAATTAAAAAGATTTAAACAGAAAAATTCTTTCTTCTTTATTTTTTCACCTTATTTATAAGATATGTAGATATATTTAGTGTTTTATTAATATCTTCAAAATTCCAGGTTTATGAAAAGATAGTAATTCATTTTGAAGCAGAAAAATGATGAAAATGAAAACTTGCTTTTTAAAATTTGAAACCATTACATGATAATTCTCGAATAATTTGTATCCTTTCCTTTTCTATATTTGTGGATACGTATTGCAATATATATATATATATATATATATAATCTCAATTTTAAAACAATTACAATACATACACAAAAAGTGCCAAAATCCATAAAATTATTTTTAAAAATCTAGATTATTTTTTAATTTTTCTAATGTAAGAAAAAGTTTGGAAAAAATTAACAGGAAATAGAATTTATAAAAATAATATCAATATAAATTTGAAATTATAATATGAAATAAAGGTTCGAAAATATTTCTAAAGCATTTATTTTTTTATTGAAAATTTGCCTATTACAAAAAATACAACCGAAAAACATAAAAACCAGATAATTTTAAATTATTTATTTTTTATATTAAAGTAAATTTACTAAAAATTAAAATAGTCTAGGATTTTCTGTTAATATCTTAAAAATGTATAATATTACTTAATGAAACCCATATATTCCTAACACTTTTAATTCGAATCCTACGCAGTGCCTTCTGGGAATTTTAATTTCTGACTCCAGCAATGAGTATTCAAAATCATAACCACTTCCTTTTCAACGAAACATTCTCGAAAACGTCCAAGTCGTCCTCTAAACATCTCGCTAAATAATGCAAACGATCTGTCCCCACAACCTTCACAGGAAAGGCAAACATTCCATTTTGTAAAATGGCATTTGCATGAGGCATTTATGTTTCGAAACGCCTGTTTCCTAACTTCAGAAATAACAAAGGAACACTGCCTTTATATAGGCAATAAATTTCCCGCCAATTTCGACGCTCGACTCTTGCCATTCAAAGCAGATGAAATGTTCCGCGGATTTATATTTTAAGAGAAAAGAATTTATTTATTAGATAGTTCGTTTGCAAAATCATTTGTAAGAACAAGTTTTTTTTTTTTTTTTTTTTTTTTTTGAAAAGGAAAATCGGGGGAAAAAATTATAAAGAATAATATTAGTTTGATATCAGTTTATTATAAATAGCAATAATTGTATTCTATACCAATTGTAGAGTTCTTAGGTCAGAATAAAAATGAATTTTTTAATACAAAAGAATAAACTTCTCATAGCAATTAAATGAAATAGAAGAAATTTTAAAACAAGACGAATGATTGTATCAATTAATAATTCAAGCTTACATTGTAATTTATTGGGATTTTTTACAGTTTTAAAAATGCAAAACAACTGTTTAGCATTAATAACTTGAAAATAAAAATAGATTTTTTTATACAGAAATAAAATTAATCAAAAGAATAGTAACTAAATTAAATAGAAGAAAATTTAAAACAGAAAAAAAGGATATCAAGTCCTAATTCAAGCTTACATTGTAATAAATTTATTACATTTTTTATAGCTCTAAAAATACAAACTTTTTTTTAACATTAATATCTGGAAATATAAAAAAGGAAGTTATTAATTAATGATAAATATTAAGATTACCTTACATATATTGATTTCAACAACTTAATTATGTATTCTAAATTAGTAGGCCATGGGAAATGTTTTCGCATTTTAATTAAACACTTTCACAAGAACAAAAATTTTAAGATCTCAAGATGCATATTTGCAATCTGATTAAGAATTAAAAAATTCTGGCTTGTATGATAATATTAAGATATTTTAAAAGTTTGAAATAAGTAGGAAGCTAATATACAGTATTTTTTTTATCAGAAAGCAAAAATTGTATAGTAACATTTAATTGGCAAAAATTCCAACAAAATATTATAGTTTGCAACATTTCTTCCATTATTATGAAACAGTTCTTCTAAAAATTTGTTTAATTTTACTAAGAAATGTTTACACATCATATTTTAAGGCCACTTTTAAAAGATATTTTTGGAATTAAAACGAATTTTCGAATGTATCTTAATGAATTTACGCAATGTATAGAAAAGGTTACACCAAAAAAAATTTTTTTAAATCGGATTCAAGAAACGGGACACAATTTTAGAAACATTTAGAAAAATGTATTTTATTTAAATTATGTTCTAAAAAAACTACAATTTTTAAATTAAACTCAGAATACTGCAAATACTGTTACAGAAATGATTATCTGCAACATCGAAACACGTTTCTTTTAATCTCAGAGATCTAAATTCTCTATTTAAACCAATTAATTAAATACGAATATTTACAAAATAAGAATAGCACAAATTGAATTTCTAAAATGACTTTTTGAAAATAAAAGTTTAAATAACTATTTTAATATCCATGGAATAATTTTTCACTAAAAAAATATAACAAGACAAAATATATCTCCATTCAGTTTTGTTAATGAAGAACCAAAGTCATTTTAAAATTTCTGTCGCTAGCAAATTGAAAAACGTAGTTTAAAAGTTCTAAAGATTTTGTGCACTGCCATATTAAAATTCTACGAAATAAAAATGTATATTTTCAGAATTAAATCTTGAGCTTTCCAAGAAGTAAAATCCCAGTCAAAGTTTTAATGAAATCTTTATTAAACATAAATTTCATCTACTACAGAAAAAAAATAACAAATATCTCTTTCATTAAAACGCATATATTATGCAGCTTTAGAAAATGAATCGGATTTTAGGTTTGAAAAATGTAATTTTTTTTTTAATTCTCTTCTTCTTCCTACGTATTTGGAAATGAAAGAAACGGAAATTCTATAATACTCGTGCACACATACAAAGTGTTTTAAGGTATTAGATGTTGGATATATATTCTGCCTAAGTCAAGAATCTCGAGGAAAAAAAAGTACATTTTCAATCCGTTCACCGCTACACTTCATATTTAAACATAATAGCCTTGTTTTGAAATCGTAAAGCAAAGATTTGTTTTTAATTAAATTTTGGGTCTCGCATAATCTTTTGCATTCATTCTGTTTCCCCAAATTTCGAACAAACAAACTTGGGAAAACACGGCAAAAAAAGAGGAGCTTATGGAAGTCGCATGGGGTTCAAAAAGTAATAATTAATGAACTAAATAAACATCGAAACTCATGCTGTAACTTTAATTATCTCTTCGCAAATACATAAATAATAAAAGAAGGATAATAATAATAATGACAGCGCAAGGGGAAAAAATTCCTCTTTCCCTCCCCCCCTTCGGAAGCATGCATAAATCATTTACAGAATTCAATAGTGACAAGATCAGGAACTGAAAATTAGAAATAACGCTAAGATGAAACAAATGAGAAAAAGAATAATCATTTCCAAGTAATTATAAGCTTAAAACCCTAATGAAACAAACCCCCCAGATTGCATATTATGATCTCTGTAAAGCTTTAATGGTAAGATGTTGAAAATTAACGCTGCTTTAATTGACCCTAAAAAAACAATGGCGGAAGTAAAAGCGGAGGGGGAAAAGAATGAATTTACCTTATAAAGAATTAAAATAAAATCATTCCCGATTTATTTTGTGAGAATTTTAAGCGTTCATTACTTTTTTTTTTCGGCAGACGACATTTTATCACAGCAAAAACTGTAGTTTTTTCCCCTCTTTCTTTTATCGTCTGCTTTTAATTTTTAGTTGAGAAGACAAAATCTTGTATAATGAAGGCAAAGAAAGGCTTTATTCCTTGAAATATTTTTTGGAATGTTATTTTTAATGGGGAAGATTACATCGCATATATTAACGATGAACAAGTTGCAATCCACTAATTGCTTGAAAATATTTTTTTCTCTTCCTACTTCATTATTTCATCGTTTAATTACGAAATTGTTTATAGAGATAAAGTTAAGGAAACACGGCAGTGAATTTAGTCTTTTTTGTTTGATTTTTTTTTAAGTTTTGAACATTTAACTGAATAGTTTGATTAATATTTAATGAGTTTATTTTAGTTCACATGTTTTTAAGGCAAACATTCAATATTTCTTTCCAAAAGATAAGAAGTAAAAATTTGTTCTGCTTTAATGAAAAAGAATTAAGAACATGAATGAGAAAAAGCAAATACGAACATATTTTTATGTTCCAAATTGAATAAAATTAACGAAAAATAAAGTGCATCCATTTAATATAAATATAAATAAAGAAAATGAAGCTTTACATTCGTACTATTTCATGTCCTTAACTAAAAGATTAATTACATAATTAAATTCTCTTCAAATTGAATGGAAAAAAGAATCCCTGTTAGAGTAACTGAAGAGTAATACATTTTGTTTTTCAAATTATGTAAACCTAACTCTAAGTAGACGGCATTCTAGCGTCCATAAATAACATTTACTTCGCCCAAACACTGAAAGCAAATGATGAAAATGAGATAAACATTTTAATAGTTTACTAAGTTTAGATTAATTAACTTTTATGTAAGCAAAAATTTACTTTTAGAACTAAAGAATAATTTTAAATTTAGATTACAGACAAATTTGCTGGCGTAATAGAATTACTCTTCAAGTAAAATGAGTCTGCTTTAAAACATTAATATAACAGACAGTTTTGCAAGCTGAATTTTAATTAATATTTAAATATATTATTTAAAATGGTTATATTAATTAAATAATATAATATTAAAATAATTTTTTTCGGCTCAGAACCATAAAGCTAAAAAATAATTTTGATCAATGTCTAGTAGACTGAGAAGATGTCGATAGAATCTGATTTAAATAAATAAATCGAATTGAATACTTATTTTTATTTCGATTTCAAATAAAAGATAGACTTCAAATTCAAAGGCTTCTATGTTTATCCCTACAAATTTTGATATATTTTAAACTATTTAATAATATTTCTTCAAATTAAGATATTTCATTTAATACATCCCTTCAAAACAAGATTTCTTATTTAAAATATCACAATGCGTGTGTTTTCATTATCTTGAAGGTAAATCAAATAGTTTTCATCTTAGTACCGGCCTTTCTTTTTTTAAATCAGAAACAGCTTTTAACTCACGAAATTCATGATTTTTAAAATGTAAACTTACATTTATAAACAGACATTGCTTGTTAAATAAAATCGTAATGACTTTAAAAAAAAATTTCACAACACAATATTGAAGGTGTAGAACACAATTTTAAAACACAATATTAAATTGATTTTAAAGCAGCCTTTCAAAAAATAGAATTAAATTTTAAATTATTATTTATATTAAATAATAATAATATAAATTATAATTTATATTATTATTATTATTATCAATTTACTTTTACTGTACTTTTAAATACAAACATTTCTTTATGAACATTTAAAAATGAAATTTATTTTTTATATACAAATAATTATTCGCACAAAAGATTCTTATATTTAAAATATTTATAGACGGAAATAAAATATTTCACCAATCTTTAATTAATTTTGCAGTATATGCAACAAATAGTGATAAATCCGAAATCTTATAATAAGTAAAATAATTTACTTGGCATATTTCTTAAAATTTTGTTGCCATCATCATTTTGACCGGTGGCAAAGAAGCAATATTCGTTGCCTTTTGTATTTTTGACGACCTCCCCCCTAACATGCCCTTGAGGGATTTCGACAGAACAAAATAAAAATGGAAAGAAGCTCACGAAATGCGAAGGATAAAATAAGGTACGTAGGTATGTACTATACATCTTCAAAGAATAGTATAAATATATACATATATATTTATTTATTTCGAAATACGGGGGTGATGGGCGGGTAACAGAAAATGGAAAATGATGTGGGGTGATACGAAAAAGAACTTATGAATACAAAATGAGTAGTTTCGCCGCAAAGCGCAATTTCAATTCCATTACTTTTTTTTTCAATAAATGCTTTGATTCGGAATGGCAAGGAAAAGCTGTTTCGTGCTGCCTTTGAATGCTACATAGATATTATATTTACGTTTAGGAATGTAGAAAATGAAAGTGAATGTACATATAGTTACGGAATTTTTTCCCATAATTCTCTGATTTTTTTTCCTCGTCCTGGTATATAGTACTATTGTTTTGAACACAACTTTCGATTTCGTTTTAGATTTCGCATATAGGTTTCGCTTTACGAAATAAATCATAAAATGAAGAATGCAAAGTAATTTGAGAATTTTAGAAAATGGAATAAAATTAGGGCTTTTATGCAGGCAACGTTTTTAAATAGAAAAATGCTGCAATTTAAACAAAGTATTATTTTTAAATTATTAGATAACTATGACATAACAATATTAGTACAACTCCAGAATTTTTTAAAAAATGTTTTATTCACAGCAAGTGTTCAAAGTAAGATTTGCATCAAAATGTTGCTAAAAGCATTTCTAGAAATTTAGCGAAGCAGCCACGATATTAGTTCATATTCTACAAATTGATTTCTTTATTGGCACCATTTGGCTATATTTGGCGATGTCATTCTCTAGAAATTCTTAATGTTATTCCAGAATGGACTTGCAGTAAAATGCTGTTGAAAGTATTACTAAAAAAGTAACATTTTTTATGTGTTTACTTTTTCATGTTCATAGAATAGCCAAAGTGGCATAATATAGCACAACATAACGATTTCTGGCCAACTCCAAAATAGAATTTGAAAATTTTGGAATAATTCCAAAATACTATTTTGGTTACAAATCACTGGTTGAAAGAACAAAAGTGGAAAACCGGCTAACTAGAACAGTCATCGCTCGGAGCCAAGATGGAATAAATATTTTCTAATAATGTAATCTTCAGTTTTCATTCCGACAATATGCATGAGACTTGAATTCATTTTTACAAGTGAAAAAAAACGATTTTTCTTATGCATTTCAAATTTATATTCATGTAAGAGGAAGATCTTTTTAAGAAAATCTTAAATTTAAAATATATAAATTAAAAATATACCTTTAACTAATATTATTGTTTTCTCTATTTTATTGTATTGAATTATCTGATTTATTAATAAGCCTGTTACAAAAAAATTCAAAACTAATTTCTCAATATAAAAAAAAAGTTTTTTTTCTGCTACATTTCTGCATTTAAGTACAATAATTTTAATATAATTTCTAATAGATTAAAATAGCTTCAGCATTTAAAATAATGAAACAGTTCTTTTCGTTAAAAACAATCACTTTATGGTAACAAATATCTCATTTGTTTTTATATGAAATAAAAAATGAAACAAATGTTTAAATATTATATATATTTTTTGAAAATAACTTTCACATCAGAAATTAATAACGGCAGGAATAAAATGCATTAAAGCACTTTTTAAGCCCTTTCAATCTCTATCAATATATATATTTTTTCCTTTAAAAGTCTGGAGATATAAAAGAAGTTTAAACTCTTCAATATTTATTTATTATTAAACTTAGGTATTATTAATTTTGTAAAATTTAAATTAGTTAAGATTGCAAAATGGTGTTTATCAAAAGCAACTAATAATGTTTACCAGCAATATATTTCATTTTATAAATTGCTTTAATGAGATACCATTTCAAAATTTAAATTGAAACAAAGATCCAGGTTAACGAATGAACAAATAAGGAAAATTGATCTACCATTGAGAAATTTTTAATATTAATCACAATATTGCTTATTTTCATTAGAATAATTTCAAATAATTTCACCCATAATAACAATTGCAAATGCTACAATAACATTAACAACCAACAATTTTTAAATTTTATTTATTATTTGTGTCCCCAAACAATATACTTAATTAAAATAAAGTTATTATTTTCTAGAATAAATTAACATCGCCTTTAAAATGCACAATTTAAACGCTGTGAAAATAAGACATCCAATAATACTCCAAAAAAGTGTTTTAAATAAACACGAATGCGATTAAAATCACTAAAGAGTAACTCATTTAACGTAACTTTGTGAATATAAGGAAATTAATGTCAATATTTTCTTTTACAAATTTTATAGTGCATATATAATATTAATTCAAAAACAATGCACAATATAGCCTCATTTATTAAATTGAGTACAGTTTCAACAGCAAAAGATAATAAAACAGGCAATTTCATCGAAAGGAATGAATTCTACTCTATTACACAGTACGTAACTCATTAAAATAACTCTCTCAAAACTGAACTTGGTATAATTGTACTTCACAACAGAAAAGTTTGGTTCAGAAGAGAACTATTGTGTCGAGAGAGACAATAGAAAACAATTCCCCAAAGCTTCTTTTATTGCGCAGCAGCAAATAGAACTCTTTATTTGCTGACAAAAATCTAACAAATTCGAAATAATTCACCGTGTTTATACTCAATCACTGTACCGGAATTCATTTAAATAACAAAAGCTGGATTTTATGTATATATCATTCCACTCAGCTGAATGTACATTAAGAGTTAAAAAGGTATTATGCCTGGCAATTTCTCCTATTCTCCACCCCCCTCGCGATTTAAAGTTGGGGGGAAGTAGGGAAGAGGAGAGAAGAAACAGCTTCGAATATTGCCTCTTCCAAAAAGGGATATTGGATGGAATAGAGGGAAAGAAAAAAGGGAAAATTCTTCCCTCTTTTATGTTTTATTTATTTTATTTACGGAAAGAATAGCACCAAGGAAAGAGATCGCTGGAGAAAATAGAAGCTTTATACAATCTGACAACGATTTTCAGATCACCGGAATTAAAGTGTCACATTTTCAATCTTCTTTTATTTCTCGCCCCTTTTATATTCTGGGAGAAAGATTTTCTGTTGTTGGAATTTTTATCTTCACCTCCATAGATGTGTACACGTATGTGTGTGTGTACATGCGAAAGCGTATTACCTCAATTTTACTCAATATTCTTCTATTTTGATCGCATTCCTATTCGACCACTACAGAGCGGCTGCAGTTAAGAAAAAAATAAAATAAATAAATAAACACAGACGACAAAAAAAAAAAAACACTTGCTCTGTGACTTGGCAGACGATAAAAAAAAGAATAACACAAATCAGAAAATTATTTTGTTTCTATCCAGAACAGATTTTTTTTTTTCGACAAAAGTTTTCTTGAGCGAGATTTGGATTTTCAATCTGAAAGTCAATTACGTGTTCGAATTGGAAACGTGTTGTGCAATTTAAAATTCTTAAGTATGTTCAGATCGTCTCTTTTCTTAAAATTTGGAAGATATTTTATTTCATCTGTTTAGAAATTCAAGCATAGCAAACGTGAAAAGGATATCAATTTGCGTGATCCATCGAATTGCCATTCGTTTTATAAACAAACACATCTATAAATTTCCAATCACAAAACTCAGTTTTTAATTCTGAAAACGATTTTTATCAGTTGTATAAAAGAATAATAAATATTACATATACTTCTTTTTATACTATGAAGCGGTTGTATATGTGCTGCTCTGAAATTAAAATCAGACATTCAGTTTTTTGGTTAATGATTTCAATTAAGATGATTACAAGTTATATTTTTTATCACATCACTTTATTTAAAAATATTTTAATGTATTAAATTTACATATTATTCTAAAATAATGATACAATACATGAACATATCGCTGTGTCTGCAATATAAAATTATATTTCTTTGCAATTAAACATAAAACGAATGCTTTAATTTTTTAACATTCAATAAAACATTAAAAATAAGAATTAACTGTAATAAATATAAATTTGACTTTAATATTAACAACATTGATGCATTAATGTTATTCTGCTGGACAAATTGGAGATAATATATTTTAAAAAGATGAAAACATTTCAAAATGTTTAGAAAATTTTTAAAAAAAATGGCCACGTATTCATTTTTTATGATGAAATAAAAATACCGAATAAAGTTCGAAATTTCAAAATATTTGTTATCACATATTAATATATAAAACATTAGTTAATAGATAGAATATTTTTTAATAAAAATGTAATAAGTTTAAAAAAATTCCAAAACATAATTAAATATTTTTAAATATATGAAGACGAAAGAATATAATAAAAATTGAATTAAGAATTAAAGGAATTAAGAATGACAGAATGCAATCTATTCAAGAATAAGATGACAGAAAACTTTTATTGTAATAATCATTAAAATTTAATACCGAGAATTATACATTCAAAATTTCTAACAAATTGCATCTAATTCAAAAACTTATTCTCCTTTAATTTATTTCAGAGGAATAATAATAAAAAAATATTCCGCTGCATTAGCTCCGCCAAAAACCGTTACTCATACACTGAATATTTGGCGACAAACGCGCCAAAGCTGTTGTATCTTCAGATCTAAACGAAGTAACAGAATCTTCCAAAGATAAAAAAGGAACGAAAGAGACGAAAAGGAAATCGAAATGAAATGAACGATTTGATGTCAAAAGCTTTTATCAAGTTAGTGCTAACACCTAATGCCTACAAAATCCAGCAACAAAACAACTAAAAAAGGCAAAAGAAATAAACAAAAATCGGAGAGAAATAAATGTATATAAACCATTCACGGCAAATTGTTTCTTCTCTTTGAGGCTCTGTCTTTTAATTTCTTCCCCGGAGGGTTCTGTAACGAAGTGGAATGAAGTAACGAACTTCAACAACAAGAAAATGGCGAATGGAACAATTTGGAAAGCTATTTTAACAATGCCACAAATATTTTCTTTCGGCGACAAAGCCTTATTTTTTCGATTTTCACTTTTAACATTTGATACAGGTTTTAGTGGCTAGATTTAAATGTTTTATTTTGAACAAAAAAAAAGGGATTTTTATTGATAAGTAAAGGATTTATATTCAGAAGTTCACGATTTCTTATTTTATTTGTGGAAAGATAATTTGATTTAGAAATGAAAGTGTATTGTATTTAAAATGATAGATTGAGTTTAATGGATTGAGGTTTATTTTTTTCACAATAATGCATTGTGATTGTAATACCAAAAACAACAAATTAGGATAAATGTCTTCAACTCCATTTAGTGAATTGAAATTTGAATGTTTACAGCCTTACAAAAATACTTTTTATTAGCGATCAATATATTATAAAAATGAGACTGAGCCAAATTTGTTATATGGATTTGTTTTACGGTCTGGAAGAATTGACTTGTCTTTAACCTAGTTCGAAATAAAATTTTCAATAATGCGCAGTAATATATGCAAAAATAATTGATCCATGCAAAAAATAAACTAAATTTGCATAAATATTTTTAAAGGACCATTTTTTCCCAACTTTTGCAAAAGGTAATATGCTCACAGTGATTAAAGGGGTAATATTTTATTTGAATATTGTTTATTTTCTTTATATTTTGACTTACTCAAACACTAGTGATAAGGTATTGGATACAAAAGTAAAATGTCTAGATATTCTAGATCACAGGGGTTGATTCGTTCCCACCTTTCCCTGTTTCAGGTGCAACAAATTGAAATTGAAAAGTTTTAATCAGCTGAGATAATTTATATAATACATGGCAATTAAAATAATAATAATGATTTTTAATTTAAAATTAATAGTAATCTAATTAAAATCGAAAGTTAAAATAAAATAATAAAATGAATGCAAAACAGCATAGGCGGATTTAGATATTCTGGGTCCTACGCAACGGACATTATGAAGTACCTGTTTTAATAAGGTGATCCATTTAGTTTTATATTTCAACATATTTTCTATATATTAATAATTTATTTTAGATCAATAACTTTTATTTTATTGTGATTATGTATTTACTTTCATTTGTCTATTGTGACACTAGAATACTCAGCATAATGCGTTTGATCATAATAATTTTGAAGCTAGTGTTAGATTTCATGAATAGTTTTAAATAACAATAAATTAACTAAACGAAATATAATAAATTAATAACATAGTAAGTAAAGAAAATAAATTAAAACAAAAATTAAATAACGGCACGAAATATACTTGAACTTAACTAATTATCTTTGATAAAATACTAATATTCGATTATTTATATAAGATTTGTATTTTTTACAAATTTATGTGGCAACTAGAAACATAAAGTTATTCAGCTCATTTGTTTGCGGCCCTGTTTTGGCCTCGCGTTAGCCTAATTAGAATGTTGCCACCGCTAGAAAAAAATTGTGAGGAAAAAAGATCTGTTTTTGTAATTTTTTTTTTAATTATAAAGAGCAAACACGTGCATCGATTTAGCATTTTCTGAATAAGGATTTGCCAAAATTTCAAAGTCGTACTATTTAATATATGGATTGCGAATATCCATTCGTCAGTATGCTGGAGTTTTCAATTTTTTTTTCAAAGTCACGCTATTTAATTTAAGGATTGCAAATAATCGTTCACCAATGTGCTAGAGTTTTCAAATTTTTTTTCAAAGTCATACTTTTTAATATAGGGATTGCGAATAATCGTTCACCAGTATATTACAGAAAATTTAATTTCTAAGCTCAATTCAAATTGGCTAGATGCATGAAATAATTTCTCAATTAAACGATAAATTAATTAAATGCAACTTAAAAGTATATATTTTTGAAGTTTTCCCACACAATAAAAACTAATCATACAACTATAAAGCATATTAAATCCCTCATGAAACAAAATGAATTATCAATGAAAAACCTTTACTTCTTTGAATGTATACATGATATGCCTCATTAAATCAGAACCATCAGACAATTTTCACAAGAATGTCAGGTTTCAATAAATATAAAAGAACTTTTTTTTCTGATTATATTCTTTACATTTTTATACAAACATCACAGTCTGCTATATTTCTTTTCCAGAAATATATAGAATTATCATACCAAACATCAAAACTGACAGAAAAAAAAGTAAATAAAATTACCACACACAATGACATTTCACAAAAATTTAAATCCAGCACTAACCACTAAAAGGCAAATAACCTAAAAGTAAATAACTATTCAATAACTCAAAAACTATCCATACTGAATTCAACAAATACATAAAAAAAGGGACTGTTTTTTTCCGGGTTTAATGACTTTTACTTCTGAATATTTTTTTGTTTGTTCCACGATGCCAAAACAGCGTGTTTCAGAATGTTTGCATCTGGTCATGATGGGTAAAGCACCCTCTGCTTTGAAGAGGTATGTCTACGTTTATGTAAAATACACACGTAATCCATAACTGAATTGAATTTCCGAAAAAGAACAACACAAAAATTCGTTTGATCTTCGCTGTCATCTACATCCCCTTTCTAAAATGGTAATGGTGTTGTCTGACCCCAGAACACACCACAATCAAACTGTGGCCCAAAACTTGAAAAGCAAATATTTGTTGTTGCCACTTTGTATTAAAAGCCGTCTGGAATAAAGAACGAGTACATTCCCATTTCGATTTTTCGATTCCCTCCCCCACCACTTAAATTCTCCCCATTCTCCACCCGCCCACCCCTGCACTTTTGAGTCGGAAGAGTTCAAGTGATGGGATGCAAAAATGGCGGAAGGGTTTAGAAAACGAAGAGCAGATGAAGGAAAGATGCATTGTCCTCATTTCATAAAAGTTTGCATGGCATTTGAAGTCTTTGATATAAATAAAGACGAATTGAAAATGGAAAGAAATGTAAAGAAAATATAAATGATAAAAAAATAAATTTCAATTTCATCATGTCTTCTATTAATAAACCTTCTTCTGTCTTTCTATTTAATAAACTTTCAATAAAACATGAAATTTTTATTTATTCATTTATTTATTAACACTCTCTGCACTACCTACGAGATATCTCGTCTTTCAGATAATTCCAATTAGAGATTTCTGTGGGTTAATATTTGTCTCTTATGCCAGTTTAGATAGGCTAAACTATATAATATAAATCTAAAGATTTAATCAACAATAATTTTTTAAAAATTTTATCCCACACAAATCTATCAATGAAAGTATCAGAAAGACAAGATATCTCGTCGGTAATGTTGAAAGCCTTAAACATAAAAATGAGGGTAATAACATGAAGCAATTTTTATCTATTTATATTTCAGTTTTTAGAGGAATAAAATTATACTAAAGTGTGAAATTCCAGTTTCTTTCTTTTTTTCTAGATGTAAACCAATTTTGTGCACACACACACATAAACAAGCAAAAAATTAAACCATATTAACTACGAAACGAATATTTTTAATAACATTAAATTTTAAGTATGAATCAGAATTTAAAAAAAGTTGAAAAATAATCTTATTCAATTATATTGTAAATTTAGAAGGCAGGAAATAACAAATTGCATGAATCTTTTATTTATTCACTAGTAATGTGAACAATTGAAGGAGAAAGAGAGGGTGTTCCTTCAAGCGATAGGTGGCATAGACATGGTGTTTGTCTCCTTTATTTCAGTGCAATTGAAAGGTAACTAGCATAATAATAATTTTCCCCAAGATTTTTTTTATTTTCTTGTTTGTATTTATTAGGATCTACTTAAAAATGAAACAATGTAGTGAATTCTACTGAGATTCACCTTCTATGATATCTTATGTATGTATCTACCTAAGCAAATGAATAACTCGTATTAGCTGCATTACCACCTCAGATTAAAAAAATAATTTTAATTAGAGTTTTTGTTCTAATTGTGACTTTTTTAAAAAATAAAAAAAGTTTCATTAAGGAAATGTTGATAAAATGTTAAAATATTTAATTCAGAAATTACTTCTTTTAGTTAATTTGAATCAAAAATTATATTCAGAATTAAAGTTTCAGTTTATTTTATGTGCACTTTTTTATTCTCATTCACACTGATTTAGGCAATTTTTATAAAAAAAAATAAAACTTGTGTAATGAAGAATTAAAAGTGTTGCTATCTCCAAATCTATTCAATAAGAATTATGACCAAAAATATAAAAAGCTACTTTTAATAATTAATTAAGTAATTAATTTAACACTCTGAGATCTAAGATAGCAACAAAGTACAAATAAATGCAGAACATTTAATTATATTTATATAAACCTATTAAATTCTTCAAAAATAACGTACAAACCTGCACCAGAAGAGGCAAGCAGAATAAAATGCAGAAGAACGCACAATCGCTTTTTAAATTAACCTTTAAGAATATTCAAAGCATTCTTACCTGTAAAGAGAAAAAAAAAAGAACGCTTTAGTAAGAATTTCAAATATAATTACAAATGAAAATACAGTATTCATTTACAATTAAAATTGTCTCGAACATTGAAATAACAATTGTTCTTCTTTCAAAATGGTATATAATTCGGAAATACCTTTTAAAATATTAAAGCATTGATATGAGCGAATACTTTAATATTCATAGAGAATACAATAGCTGTAATTTAACGGAACATATTTTAATTGCAAAGCAAAACTCGAGAGATATATTAAAATTGTCTTTGTTGTATTGTATAAATAAAGCTGTTTTGAATAGGAGAGTGTAATTATAGTGCTGGAATGATTTTTACATTTGAAAAATGAAATAAATTTACACGAACCAGAATTAGAAATATCTTTTAAAGAAAATAACTTTATAATTATTCTTCCATTGAAAGTCTAAAAAATAAATGCTTTTATTTTAATTTTAAGAACAATGATTGTCATTAAATTTGAAATGTTAATAAATGTAAATAAAAAGAATTTCTATTTTTTGAAATTACTTTGTTTTGATTTTTTTAAATAAGTTTTTACATCATAAGGATAAAATTTTTAATTTCTAGAACGAAGCATATAAAGATAAAACTCGATGAACAAATTTTCATACAGTTTCTATGAAAACCAAAAGAGAAAGTCAGAAAACCCAAACTCAGATCAGATTTCCTCAAATTTTGGTACATGTACCACTAATGGCGCATAAAATTAGTTTTAGTAGTATATATTTTTTAAATTATGGTATATGTACCATCAATGGCATATTTCATTTGAAGGTGCATTTATTTAAAAAATATGGTACATGTACCATAAATGATGCGTCACATTATTTTTGGCCCTACAGATTTTTTTTTTTTCAAATTATAGTACATTCAGCACTAATGATGGATGCATCACATTATTTTTGGTGTTACTTTTTTTAAACTTATGGTATATGTACCATTAATGGAGCATTACATTATTTTGTGTTGTTCATTTTTTATTAAAACCATTTAACTACACCAAACACATTAAATAAAGATACAAACATTATTTTTTATTTTCTTTTAATTCTTTGTATTTATTTATTTTTTACTTTTATTTTCATTTACGTGGTACAAAATTTTAAAAGTTTCAAAATTCTTACTTTTAGTCTTTATACAAAGGAAAATAGCAATAATGTTTGAGACTCGAAATAAATAGGAATTAGAAAACAGAATTAGAATTTCTAATTTGAATAGCAAATCGAATAGATATTTCGTTCAATTTAATCAAATCAATGTCACATTAGAAGGCTATTTTAAGATAAATTTCAAAATTTATAACCAGATTCAGTAGATGAGAGCGAAACCTGAACTGGCATTCTCTAATATGCTTCGAACTCTAACACCACCGGAAAAGGAGTTGGGGTAATTTTAACGCACACTAATTCCCTTTGTGTATTAAAAAGTTGATATTTTTACACACATTATTTTATTTTGTAGTAGAATTATGAAAGAAATTGTTTACAATATAATCAAAATACACCGATCAAAATATACCGATTTTAATAATGAAAAATACGAATGCATTTGTTACCAATAAATAATTAATGGTTAACAATAGGCTTTCAATAAATTATGGATTTCAATTAATGTGATAGATCCATTTAGCTAGATAACATCTTTTAAAAACTGATTCCTGTGCTTTTAATGTACATCAGGCCTATGTAAGTGCATACATCTCTTAAAGAAACAAGTATCAAACAAGTGACCTTCCAATTCTGAAACTCAAGTTTCGCCAACATGGTCAATTTTTGTTTGAAAAGAATTTAAAAATCAATAGAGAAATTGGTCAATAATAAAGAATTTAATTATTATGTTTAACTAAGAAATAATTTATTATTATATATAGTTTGAAATAAATTTTATATAAATGAATTTTGAATGAAATGATGATGAATTTTATTTGAAACGCATTTACTTTAGTTACACACAATTTCATTTGAAGTATTTCAGTTTACCGGTTATCAGCCTTTCCATATGCAAATAAGAAATTAATTGATTTGCTCAACTAATTGCTTCTAAAAATAATAAAAACATCATTAATCCGAGAATAAATAGCCGAAACCATCCGTCTCCAATTTTTCAAATATGTAATAAATAATCTACAGACACACATTAGACTGACATACATCGCTGTAATGAATAATGATCTTAAAAATAAATTCTTTTTTTTCCTTTAATAAAAGCCGACATATCGTCCTCCTTCCAATAACAAACTAGCAAAAATAGAAAACTAGGGTTAAGAAGAGAGAAAGAGAGAAAAAAAAAAAAGAACGGCGCAGACGATGATGATAAAATGTTATTGAATTTCCAAACTAATTGGTTTTAGACATAAATTATAATTAAAGGAAGTTTGTGGCTAAACAGGAAAAGTAATCCAATTACGTGAGAAGAATGCTTGTAATTTCGAGGTGAACTAGATTAACCGAAAAGTTTGTAAAAAAGTTGTTGGCAATGGTATGTCCTTGGTCGTCGCATCAAAAGTTCTTCCATCGATGGAGGCGCCAATTGAAACACTGTTGCCAGATCTCAGTGGCAAAATAATATCAAATTAAGGTAGCAGAGGAAAGCTTGATGACCAAACAGTATCGATAAATTTTAATTTGTATAGATTAAAATAATATTATGACAAAAAATTATTTTTTCATAAAAGCTTGATAAATGTAATAGCTAAATACAATAAAATGAAATAATAAAAATTTGATATAAAAATTAATGACAAAAAATTGGTTAGCATTGAAATAAATGTGTTAGATATCTTTATTTAGATTTAATTATTTTAAATTAGTGTATTTAATTAATGAAATCTAAATAAATGTATTTAATTTACCTTAAAAATAGTGTATAAATCAATTATGACAAATGTTGGTGACACATAATTAATGACCAACAATTGGTAATCATTGAAATAAATGTGTTAGATACATTTATTTAGGTTTAATTATTTTAGATTATTTAGATTTTATTAATTAATTACACTAAATGTATTTAATTTACCTTAAGAATATTTTTATAAGCTATAATAAGACAATATATATTTCGATATTTCGAAATATTCATTTCAATACATCTGTACTACATTTGCTATGTTCTAAATAAATTGGGACCGTTTCATTTTTTATTTTCTTCTATTTACTAGTTCACACTCTCATGTTATACTTTTCATGAAATACTTCGTCGTTCATGAAATACTTTTTATTCATCCACTCAAGATCAAACACATTTTGATGATACTGGATGTTAATAAAGCTTTCATCAAAAATTAATACATTAATTAAATTTAATTCATTTTTAAAACTTTAAATAGAGTTTTAGTAGTTCGTAACGAAAATTGAAATCAACAGGCAGTAGCTCAATCGATAAAATGCAAGGGTTTCAATACTTTTCACGTGAAGAATGTGACTTCAATCCTTGCAAAAATCAATCATTTTTGGATGCTTAATAATTTTTTGATAATTATTTAATAAAAAGTAACTGAAATAAAATTTTGATTTATTGACTTAAGTAGTAACTGGATTTTTAAAAATTATATTAATAGTTTATTCTATTTATTAATTTCTTCGTTTCATTTCATATTTTTTCTATATTAGTGTAATGTCTGCGGTCAAATATAACTGTAGATATTTACACATTGAAAGATATCTAGTATTTGTCGAGCTAAAATGTTTCGTCCTTGAACACAGATTTAATGCCAAGGTCAATACAGATTTTCACTTTGTATACAAGAGTTATAGGAAAATTTTTATCCATGTAGTCTGTCTAGATATGGAATTATTGACGTATATAGACAACAACTTAAATTTTTCTTTATTTTTCCATGAATAAAAATCTTTAAAAATTCAAATGAAAATGTGTCAGTTTTTGAAAAACATTCTTTTAAAATTGGAGAGGGGGGGTCAATGTTCTTCAAAATCCTCAAAAATTTGGACGATTAGAATATTACCTACAGATCCAGAGATACAAAAAATATAAATAAAATTATTGAAAAGCGCATTTTTTTTTCTCGCTTCCATCGCCAAATTTGGCCTACTAAGTTTTTCGAGGTTCTTAATAAAATTATAGCATCTGGGAAATCTATTTTTTATCCTCCTAATCCCCCTCCCCAAAACAGAATGCCACAATTCTGAGTAAACTTTTCCTGGGGGGGACAACCAAACGATTATAAAAAAATTAAAGGCAGACAAAATAATTAACTAGTTTTTCACACAAAAATATCACCAAATTTCCAGGAGTTTTTCTCAAAAATGCCAATTTGGCAGACTTTAGGTTTCAGTTAGATTCAATTATTGAACAGCGGTAGAGTGGTGCTAAATACCGTAGCGAAGGGAAAAATCATTTTTCGATGCCAATATAAATACTACATATTAGTAATCCCGTCCCAGATTTGAAGTGAAGTTCACGCCTGCAGATGCAATGACCTGTTGAAGGGGGAAAAAATACTCATCCAAAAAATTAGGTCAGGACCCTTCTTCATCTGACTTAATTACCAAAAAGAAAGAAGGAAAAAAATAAAAAAGGATGCTTTCAATGTCATTCAACCTTTGCAAAAATTCTTCAGCGCACGGTGTGTTTTTATTTACACGTCTCTAGAAAAGATGCATTTCAAATATTTGTTCGCGAAGCATATGACGGTTGATA
Source organism: Argiope trifasciata (assembly GCA_026543055.1). Lineage (NCBI taxonomy): Eukaryota > Metazoa > Arthropoda > Arachnida > Araneae > Araneidae > Argiope > Argiope trifasciata. The sequence goes on along the minus strand of JAPMOQ010016150.1, from coordinate 840,135 downwards.
CTTCAAATCCTTGGGAATGAAAAATAATGCTTTTTTTTATTTGAACTGAATAAAAATAAGATGCTATTAATATTCTGAAATATAATAATAATAAGTAAATACAAACAAACGATTTCTGCCTTCGTGACGGTATTGGCGTTAAATGCAAACAAAATAAAAATGAAATAAATAAAAAATATGTTTGTTTGAAATAGAATAGTAGAATTTATTCTAGATATTCTATTCAAAATATATCCTTTTTTCTGTCTTTTTTTATATACATATTTTTATATCTAAAATGATGGATGGCATTTTTTTCTTTCTACCCAGCTTAGTTTTGATCACCAAAAGAAAAACAATAAGTCTTGTTTATTTTAATAAGTGCAATACTTTAAAGCGATTATTACAATAAAAGGTAAAAATAATTTAGAATTGAAAAGTTTATTTTGCATAGATAATATATATGAAAAAAATTTAAATGTTAAATAATTTGTTTGTGAAGAAATTATTTTTAATTTAATGCTATAACATTTTTTTAGGTATTTCAAGAAAGTTTCAAGATCAAAAAGTTTCTAGAAGTCTTGTCATGAGGACCATTGTAATAGGTAGTCTTTTTATAGGAATCTGCCTAAAAGAGGATTCTTTATGATAATTATTGGCAAGTTCACTTTATTAAAATAACTACAACCATTTTGCCAAATAACAGTTAAAAAAAAACACAATATGTTCCCTTTTCAATCATAACTAAATTTATAATTTTAAATCTGAATGCTCAATATGAAATTTCAAGGTTCGATATTTTTAATTAACCTTCAAAAAATTTCGAAAAAAAATTTAAAAACAGATTTAATAAATTTAAATTAAAAAATTATCGCATTTCAGTCATCACACAACTAAATGATCTAATCAGTTAAGCTACAATGATTAAACATCGTTCCTTGAGCCCAGGAGGCAAATCGAAACTTCCAAAAAAGAAAACTTATTAGAAATCCCCACCATCGCGCTACGCTCGCCTGACCTTAACTGTAACTTTTTCTTCCCGACCTACAAGTGAAACCGTTTTAACCCTTTTAATTCTTTTCTAATCACTTCTCAACTCCATCTTTCAAAACTCTTTCACACTCGAACGCAGATAAGGTGATTTGTTTAGAATATGCTGTTCTTTTTTATTCCATCTTTATTATTCACGGAGGCACTTCGCGATGCTCTGTTGCACGTTCTAATGTGACGTCTGCAAATCATGCAGCGGTAGTGAAGAACTGAAGTGAAAGCATCTAGCAATCCCTAGGTTATGTTTGTTTCCATTCAAAAGAAGTTAACTTTTCTTTCTATAAAACCGAAGCGCAATGTTTTGTAACTTTGTTTGGCATCAGTTTTATTTTTATTTTATAGCCAAACGATTTTGATGATTTAGTATTTTATTTAATTTGGTTAAGCGGATTGAACTCTTTTCTTCAATGATTGTTTTTTTTTCCTCCGTTAGATTGCTGTCTCGTTTGGTTCAAAAGTTTTGAACAATGGCTAGTGCAAACATTATTTACATTTTGAAATGAAGATGTAACAACATTCGTTTGGAATAACATTTTACATTTATAATAATAGCTCTTTCGTTTCAGTGATTGATTGTGGATTTTTTGAATAACAGTCGGCTGACATAAAAATTTATAATTAATGATCAAATCATATTTAAAATATTATTTTATTAAATTAAATAGTCACACCGGATAATACTAAAAATGTTCAATACAATATTTTGCAATGAAAAGTTTGAAATTTGTAACGGCAAAATTTAGTACTCAATGACTTTTAGCTACCATTTCTTTTTTTCAATCCAAAGTCTTTAGCAAAAAGTACTATTTATTTGGAAAATTGTTCAATGTAAAAAAAAGAAAGAAAAAGAAAAAAAAATACGCAATGCTATTGAAATTTGTATAAGAATATATATGGATAAACAAAAACTTTCTGATGAATTGATTTCAATTTCCATATCTTTATTTAAATTTAATATTTAAAATGATTTTCTGTTCTAAACTTTTACACTTCAAAAGAATTTCTTCTTTTTTCATATGTTCAACCATTGCAATTTTTAATCGAAAAATTACTGAAATTATATATAATATGCGGTGATTAAAGCATACGATGCGAATTTTATGAATTCACTATATTTTTCAAAAAAAAATCTCAATTTGTCATTTTATTTTTGCTTTAAATTAAAGTTGATATAAAAAAATGACTTTGTTAAGTCTTATTTCGCAAAATATTCATTTCATTTACCACAAAAATAACATTTAATAATTAACGATCTTTTTTCACTGAAAATCTTTGTAATACTTAAGCATTTGAAATCAAAATATAATTTAAGCATATAATTATTGTTTCGTAAAAATTTGAATGTAATTCGTATATAACATTTTCTGCATATAATATAAATATCAGCATATGTATTTATAATAAAGTTGCATTAATGAGAATTTTCAGTAAAATTAAGAACTAAAAACAACAATAAAAATAAGCTAAATGAAGGTTATATTTTGATTTATATAAGATATTTGATTTAAAAAATCAACAAAATTTTTTCTAAAAAAGCGTAGCATTAGTAAAATTGAATATTTTTTTAATTGTAGATATTTATAAGTTATATAAGAAAATGTAATGAATCATACTTCAAATTTAAGTCATGAGTTTTACTGGAAGGGCGCCAATAGTTAACATTTTCAAAGTTTGGATTATTTCTTAAATTATTATATTATCTTAGGGACAAATTCGATTCTTCTTACGGAAGCAAACAAAAATTTGCCAAATTTTGGCGATATATCAATGGAAATAGAAACAAGATCCCTGAAAGCTTCCAAAACGAAATAGCGCCAATTTTCAAACATAATAATAATGACGAGTATCCCACCAATAAAACAATGCCCACATAAGTTTTTAAACTTTCTTTAAAAGATAATACTTTAAAAATAACGTAATATTCGGACAAATTTTTATAAAATACTTTCTCCATAAAGTATTGCCACAAAAATTAGGATTTTCAGAATGTTATTATTTAAGCAATGTTTTTCATATTAGCATAAGATTTTGTACCATATCTCCATGATGTTCGAAATTTTGAATGTTAGCCAAGGTCATGAAAATATCGAAACAATGTTATGCAGCACTTTGTTCTAATAGGGATATTTAAAACCCCTGTTTAAGTTATAATTTTCAATGTTTTGCAGAGTAATTCTAAAGGTAGATAACTATAATGCTAGTTTGTTTTACGAAAACAAAATTGTGATTTTTTATAATTCTTAATACTTGAACAAGTTTCTTTATAAAACCGTTTGATTTTATTTCTATGTCTGTATTTGGGGAAGAAACATTAATTTTTATATTTTAGATACGTTTTAATGCCATTTTAAATCTTTAGATGCTGTTTTCTCAAATATAGAACACGAGAGAATTTTCTAAAAAAAGTAAATCATAAATTAAAATTTAATGCATAACTTTTCATTAAAATTCAATATAATAATTTCTCAATGTGTTCTACTGTTAATGAACTATTATACATAATAAGTAACCTATTCAGTTAGGAATATTCTATAGTTTTAATGTTCCCCAATGTGAAAATAAGCGAATTAAAATTCAGCATTTATCAATTGAACCTCTTACATATAAAGAATGGATGGAAATTCCGCTTAGTAAAAACTAAGCGGAATTTCCATCCAAGAAAAAGATCAAGGAATAGATAATATACTTCTTATCTGTTAACTTTTAAGCTAATCATTTTTAAAACCTCTAAACGAAAATTCTAGTTTTATACCGCTTTTTTGGCAAAAAAGAACGATTTTGCATTTTGAAAATATTTCTGCCACTTAACGAGCATATTTAGATTCAACAGACGTTTTCTCAATCTTTTTTATACAAACATATAAAAATATAACTATTTTCGAAAGTGTTTCAAAAAAATTCCTCCACGACGTAATCACATACCTTAAATTAAATACTACGCATATTTAGAATCATATATATGTGCAGCTTAATAAGAATACATGCATTCCACAGAGCTGTGAAGGCGAGTCGGCTTTTGTCTAAAGGTCTATGCACCGAATTAGAATATTCATTGTTTATGATCAAACCCTTATTTAAAAATATATCGGGCGGAACATGATCGCTTCAAGGTTTTCCACATTTAAAGAATAAAAATTGCAAACGAAAAAAAAAAAAAAAAACGTACGAAAATTTTGAATATATAAGGTTTAATTCTAGCTTCTGGTCAAAAACCTTCAAAACACTATGAATATACATTTCAAATCCCTCTCCATTCAGCATTCAAAAAAAAAAAAAAAAAAAAAAAGAAACTGGATCAAAACCACGCGGGAAAGACGTCAGTAGTCCCTCCTGTAAACAAACTCCCTTGAACCGAACGTCGAATGCATTGAAATCGAACGTTCAATCTCTCAGCGAAAGATAAAGAAATCTTTGAAGGAAAATAAAAGCTCTTCGATTTCAGCCCACGATCACTTTCCGATACACAACAGCCTCACGAAAGAGGTCATCGGTAATCACCTATACAGGGGCCTTGAGGCAGGGCATATCGTTTGCACCCGACCTTGACCAGCAGAGAAATACCGGCATCCCAAGGGTAGGAAGGGGTGGAGGGAGGCATCGAAAAATCGTTTGGGATTTGAACTTTCAAGGATAACAGGGGAGAGAGAAGAACAGAGGGTTGATGGTCACTTTCTGAAAGAGTGTGTGGAGTAGATACGTTTGTAATGGGCGGAGATGGTTCGAAAAAAAGAATCGGCAGGGTTGAATTCCAAACATGGCTGAGGTTGAAATCGATTTGAAAAATGGTTGCATTGCTTGTTTGTGTAGAAATGATTTATTTCGTGGGAGAGTTTGATTTGGATTATTGATGAATGGAAATATTTTCAAATAAAGGTTCCTTTCATGAATTGTCATTGTATATGTCTATACACTTATTTTTTAAATTAATATTTTCCAAGGAAAATTGCTAATGAATATTTACCAAGGAAGAATAAAACATGATTACAGATTTATTTGATATTAAAGGATTATTTATTTTTTTAGAGCGAAAAGAATATTCAACGTCATAGTTGGGGGAATTTTTGTAAGCCAAATAAAATACTAAAAGTGCAGAGCATTCTGTCTTAATATATTAAAGGACGTTGGCAATTGTCTATCTTTAAAATAAAGAAATTTTCGCCAATTATTTTCTTAATTTTGCATACTTGTAATTCATTCTTTTGCTGGTGTTTTTTCTTTGGGAGGGTATTTTTTTCATTTAACTGCGATCCATATATATAAATCAACAGATATTATTAGAGTTATTATTGTATTTAACAACAGTATTAATTAATTTTTAAAAATTTCGCAACGATTATCTAAAAATAGCTATTATCACTTCGACTTTATTAATTCTTTAAAAATTTTAATCAAAGCAAAATTAAAAGTATGCATAGTTTTATTAATCATTAAAAATTTTTTCCCATATTATATATATATATATATATATATACAAAATAAAATAAAGAATTCCCGCAATAAAATCTAGTTCTATCGTCATATCAATCAAATAATGGCGATCAACTCATGATAATAATATCATAACTCATACTTCTGTTAGCACGCGCATAATAGAAATTATTAACAATTAAATAACAATCTGATAATTTCTAATTAATATTGACATGTATATGTTATAATCACCGTGATAAATCAATTATTATCAATATTAATCTTACTTAGTTTAATAATTATAGTCTATTACTAATATTTATTAGATTTTTTAATCATTTATTATTAATAATGATTGATTATCATTAATTATAACTACAATTGAAGGGCTTGGGGCAAAAAGGATGTAGCTCAATTTGGAGTTATAAACACTGACACGTTTTTTTTTTTTAATATATATTTAGCGCCAAAAGAATAAGAGAACTAAGATGTCCAATCTTAGTTCTCGCGTTACTAAAAGAATGGAGCTGTCTGTCTCATTGTAATTTAGAATTTTCAGACGTTTTTTAAACCTTTCTGCAAACTTAATAACTAGAGATACCTCCTTTTTGCAGCAAAACCCTACAATTATTATTAATAATAACCAGATATCATTCTTACATATGGGATAATTTTGCTTTAACCAAACCACATATAATACCGGCAGCTTGGCTTTTAATATGTACAGCAATTCAATTTTCGTCAGAAAACTTTTATATTTAGGGATTATGTCTCAATTGCGAGAATATGTTCTTTTCCGATGATTATTGTTATACGATCCCCCTTCCCCCACTCGTGGCAGGGATCAACAGTCGACCCTTTTTCCATGCGCCGCTTCCCGCCTTCACTTCCGTCGGCACTTTAGATCGCCCCCGGGCTTCGAATCCACTGGGGCATCACGGAACGGCGAAAGGGAAAAGAGGTGGAGGAATCTTCGCCGCGATGTTCCGGAGTGCAACAGGAGAAGCACATGTACAGGCGACTGAAGATTGGGGCTGCGAAGTTAACGCACTGCTTGGATATCCAGAAATGAGAGTATTGTATTCATCACTTTAATGAGTAATATAAAGCAATGGTGATTAGCAATAATAATAATAAAACATATAAGATTTGTTTTATAATGAGTGGAGATTGTAGGAATATAATCTTTAAATAATATTTAATAGCAAATCAGATGATGGTTGTAGTTTAGGGCATCCTTGCAGAAACTTTCGATCCCGTAATTGCAGGGAAATTAATAACTCAGCAATGCGGAAGTTGTGATTACAGTAAATTATTTTAAGCATGTTGGTAGAAATGGTATGCGGTTGAGGTGTCTTGACTTAGTAAATTGTATATAGTGCAATGTCTTTAGTTGCTCGCATCTCGTCAGACAAATATATAAATCGAATAATATTAAAAATGTTTTGTTATCGAATGATGTTTCGAATAGTGTTTTTAGTTGTTGTGTTCGAATAATGTTAATGTTAACATTAATATTGTTTAATGTTGTTAATGTTATCGAATAATTTTATTTTTTTAATTTAATAATGTAATGAATTTGTTCTTATTTATTATGTTTTATTAGATAGTGGGATCTCTCCTCTAACCAAATAGGAAAGATACGTATTTTAAAGAAAGTCTCTAACAAATCATGTATTTTATTGAACATTAGAATTTGAAAACTTCTACAATCATTATTTGAAATCGATAAAATCCAAAAATCAAATCTCTAGATCACGGGATTAAAATGTTATTATTTATAATCTATACATTAAAAAAAGCAAAAATAACACGTCGAAATCAAATAGTATCAAAAGACATAGTATAGAAATTTAATTGTATCAAAAGAAAGTGAGACGAGACTCTTTATAACTTCATTATGAAGCAGATGAAAATAATAGACGAGTTTCAGGAACAGTTGTTTAATTATTCTCCAAGTTCCACATTTCGCAAGATAAAACAAACATGAAAATACACGACATTTATTTAGAATACAACCTAATAATGACCCCCAAGAAGGATCACGGGAAATATACCTTAATGTTAATAAGATAACGCCATCTGTTGCATCAAAAGAGAAGGTAGCATATTTATGTAACTGCTACAAGCACGAATCATAATCAAATAATAAATTAGAAGCATTTAACTCGCTTTTAACACGTATACTATTTAAATTCCTAAATATTCTCTAATTTATATGTGTTAAAAATTTCTTTTTCCTTAACTTTTTGAATTATCATAATTAGTTCATACTTAACTAACATGTTAATAATAACAAGCTAACCTATTTTCATAACCTTTCGTCAAGAACTATATCAATATCTTAGTTTTGAGTCATTTGCGTAAACACTGTGGCCATAAAAATGTTTGCTTTTGGTCCCGGTGATGTTTAAAAACAGCTCCACTTCCTAGAAATCAAACTCATTCAAGGTATTTAAGAACAACGCAAACCCTCTGACGCAGTATTACTTCACTAATATTCAAGAATAAGTTTCAGACCATCACTTTTATCACGCAGATATGGACAGGTGTGCATATTGTTTCTGTATTAATAGACTGTTTAGATTTACCTCAGCTTCTTAATGTTAGCTTTTATGTGATAATATGAAAAAAATTTCTTATCTCAAGCCATTATCTTACCAAACTCAAGATAATGGCTTGAACTTATGTATACAGGAAAGTAGGATGTGGATATACGGAAATTGCAAGAACTGTAAAAATAGGAAGATAATTCTTTTAAGCAAAAAATACAAGTATATACAATGTTAAAAATGTGTAGAATTCAAGTTTTTTTTTAAGTATGAATATTAAATTCCATAGCAATAATATGTTTTTAGTTATAATGGAGGAATAAAGAAGTATATAAAATAGCAAATAAAAAAAGTCATTTGTATAAATATATCACTTTATGAGATAGTGCGAATACGCACACTAAATTTATTTTGATTGGATAAATAGAATATCCAAGACGAGTTATGAAGGAAAAGTTAGCTAGTTATTGAAATTGGAATGATAATCATACAATTTGAGTTGAAATAAATTATTTAATATAACATTTACTTAAAAATAAAATTAAAATTAAATTAAATAAAACATTTACTTAATTATTTAGCTATAACCCTATTTAGATTTAACTATTTAGAGATTTTTACAATTCATTAAATTCAAAATTTTTACAAACAAGCAGATTTTTTAAAAATCATTTTTGAGTTCTTTTTGATCATTTTGAAATCTAACATTCTTGTCAAAATTGTTTGAAGGTTCAGATTTAATGAGGCATATCATGTATACATTCAAAGAATCGAATGTTTTTCATTGGGAATTCATTTTGTTTCGTGAAGGGTTGAACATATGTTATAAATATATGATTATTATCATGCGAGAATATGATGCTTTGCTTTGAGGTTTTTTGAAGCCTCAAATTACGTAGGCAACAAATTGCCGATTTATCGCTTTGGTGGCATCCATTTTTCGCTTTTAGGGTTATTAGAAAATAATGCAGAAGGTTATCACATTTGGCGATTTATGGGAAACTAAAGTTACATTTTGATTTCCAAATTATTCATTCTCTAAATTTTTACAAATTCTCTTAATTAGTTTAAGTTGTTAACCACTTTAAACTAGTTTGAAACAATCACGAGACTATCAGATGACGCATGTGTTGATAGTTTAAAAAATGATGGGTTTTTTAAATCTCAAAATCGGTTGAGGTCCAAAACGTTGTTTGCCAACTAGAAAAATTGAAAATGAAATTTAAAAAAAGGTATTATATATGTATCCCCGTATATCGAGAGAAAGAAAGAGACTGATAGAGAAGTTTCGTGATTGTTTCAAACCTGTTTAAAGCGGTTAATGGCAATTTAATAATGACAAATAATAATAATAAAATAAAAATAATAATTTTCTCACGTGATAACTTGAAATTTGCGATCGCAAAGTTCACTTAAAAAATTTTTTTGGGTCTAAATCTGAATTACATAACAAATTTATCAACATATCATATTTATACAATTAAGAAGAGAAAATTGCCTTTTTGATATATAGAAAATAATATTTCTCCACACTTTTATAAATATTAATATTTCAAAACAATATATTATAAAATGGGTATTATACCAACATAAATAAATAATGATAAACATTAAAAATATTTTATTACGTTTAATTAAAACATTAAAAGTAATATTAATTCTATATCTTGAATTCTATATATAAAACAATATATCAACAAAATTATCATTTAAAGAAAAGAGAATATTTTAAACAACGCTATTCAAACTATTTTAAATATATAGATTGATTGCTACGTATATAGACATATTATGTATGTAGATTATTGACATTTTAATCCTTACATATTTTCTAAATCTTTCAATTAAATAAAAAAAAACATAACATAACAATTTTTATCCAAAATAAAAATAATAATAAAAAGTTTCAGTATTATTTCCTTGTATTAATCACGATGTAAAAGAGAAAAGAGAATACATAATCATTATGATTTTTCATTCGAAAAAAAAAAAAAATTTCAAAGAAAAAAAAATAACAAAGAAAATGGTTTTGGGAGTGCTATCGGTTACGACTGAGTGCTTTTTAGACGCATGCTGTGCAATATTTTCAGAAGCGAAAACATCAAAACTCCGTGGAAAAAAATAATGACATAAAAGAAAAGCAAACGATTGCGGAAGTGCAAATCTGGCAACGGAGCAGATACACTTCATTTGTTGCGTTGCTGTATGGAAACAGAGAAACATAATGCTAATAAAAAGATGCACTATCTCACTTTCAAAGAGCTTCAGTGAAAAAGGCCACTTAGATTCTTTTTGCCTGAAGCCAGTATTTGATTCTTCAAGTCATTTCATTTCATATCTCCGTATTTCATTTTCTATTATTATTAAAAAGCCAAAACTCGTATTATAAATGAATATATTACGATACTTCAAGTTTATGAAATTATATTTACTTCATTTAGACCATTTTAAAGCATATTTATTTCTATTACTAAAGGCTAACAAATTAGTCGTAACAAATGATATATATTATATCATATTTGCATTAAATGAAGCTGATTTATTGAATTAATAATATAGATGTAAAAATTTATAGAAAACTTTATCTTGCATTTATTTTTTAGAAAATATTATATTTTTTTATTTATTTCATTTCATACTGGTACATGCTAGAGATAACACTTTTCTAGATTAGCAACATTTAACTTTTTCTTTTTAATTCGAGCTTTTGTCAATGTGGTTGCAACTCGTTGATAAAAACTAATTTTTCCAATGCACACATAACGCGCTCGTGCGTGTTAAATTAAATTTTGTGGGAAATAAATTATTAAAAAACGCGGTTAAAATATTTTTTTAAATTTATTAAAATTAAGAACCTAATTTATAGGTTAAAACATTGGTATCGTTAAAAGGATAACCTTTTGAACTTTAAATTGATGTAAAAATCATTTTTTGTGCGATAATATTTTCAGAAGTTATCGTGGAAAAAAGGCACAATTTCGCTTAATTTTTTAATTAATTAAAAAATTTAATTAAAAATTGGAAAAAAAATCGCTATAAGGTGGTGCACATTATAGATATTTAAGGTAAAAACGTGTCAAATTTGGTAGTTGTAGGTCAGGTCTATAGAGGACCAACACACACACACACATTGAGCTTTATTAAAAGTATAGATACTGATAAATTTCAGGACATACGATTAAAGAATATGATGATAAAGGTATTTCTTTAAAACTTTAAATCAATATTTTCAATCAATCCCGTTAATCGCAATTTTTAATGCAGGGAATATTATTGAAAGTTTCAACTATTCAAATTATGGCTATCATTTATATTATTACAGTTAATGAAATTTAAAAAATTAAATTTAATTATATGTAAATATTTCTGGAAAATATTGCAACGGATGATTTTCATCTCATTTTAATAAACAAAAATAAAAACATCCTTGATATCGCGATTTACATTTATTTTTTCTCGGACAATCCACTTGAATGGGAAAATAAAATAAAAATGGCCTACATTTTAACTAAGAAGAGAATAAACAACCCAAAACTAGGCTAAGTGGTGTTTTTTTTATTTAAAACTTTTTTAGAAACAACTTTCTATCAAGATAACTATTTAAACTATTCTATTAACACAGTTAAAAATCATTATTTTTTTCTGAATTCTCTGCGCGTGCTTTTAGGGAAATGTAAAATAAGTAAATAAAAAATCTTACGTACTGTCGAACTTCTTACGTAATAGCAAGCGATATGCCATATACTACTCGTTAAAATATGATGAATTAAAGATACTTTATTTCTCAGCAAATTAAAGTAACATTAGTCTTATGCCATAAATCTATATAAATAAAAATGAATGTTTGTCTGTATGTCTCTTATGCGCTGCCGTAACACACATCCGTTTGCGATAAAACTTTGCCTAATTATTATTGCAGTAACGCGATGGTTATAAACAAAAATGTATTGAAAAAAAAAACATTGCCTATCCTAAAGTTTTGGATAGTAAATTTAAAAAAAAAGACTAAATATTATCAACGCTTCTTCATTATGAATCATTCAATTTCAATGAATGTATTCATTTACGATACAATAGAATGATATGAAGAATAAATATTATTCTTTCTATAATGACAGAAAGAATAAATATTATTTCTATCATTCCTAATTGGACAAGACAATTATTTTGAATTTCAAACGACTAAAATTATTTACAACACGCCGGGTATCAGCTATTACTATATATAATCTAATACTATAATACGAGGAATGGTTGTCAAGTCGAAAATCGCCCCAGAATTAATAAACTCCGGTAAACTTGGGGGTCTGGGGTTTTTGGCCACGAGGAATCGATTGGCGCCGGTTTTGAAGCGCTACGGTCGAGCAGTTTGGAGTTACAGATAGGATATTTTCAAACTTTATTAGTTCGCCATAATGGCTACTTAAATTTTCAAGCGGTAACGTTCTGCCATCTATAGCCAATACGGCGAACTAATAAAGTTTTATGTTTATGCTGTTATAGGTTTATAATATGTTTCTTATGTATGTATATATGTTTGGTTTTTCTAAATAAATTTGTCAAAAATATTGAACTTCAACACACTACAATCTTTACCTTTGTATAGAATAGTTCCCTTTCCAAACTCTAACTTTGTTTAGAATAGTTTACAATGGTGCACTTTAACCGGTTATCTTTTCACCAATGGTTTCACAAATTTTCTTATGGCATGTATTGTTTTGATAAATCGCAATTGAAAATTTAAATCTTCGAGTTAGCTTCGATACCTGTTTTCTCCGAGCGGAGCTCGGTCACCCGCTGGTATGTTCATAAAATTAGAGTTCAAAGAAAAGTCAAAGTCTTAAAGAACATTATTAAATTTATTTTAAATTTAACTGTCAGATCAAATTAAATTTTGTACCCACTTATCATTGAAAACTTATAATTAACCCTCTAGCTGCTTATCCCGCGATTTCCAAAGGTTGGCAATCAGTCCATTTTCTATGGCGCTTTTCGCTGTTTAGGATGTTTATTTTTACGATTATTGATTTTTATTATATCACATTATTATTATTATTTCATTATTCACATTATTATTATAACATTTATTTTTGCGATTACTGATATATATTATTATATCACATTATTATCTTGTAACATGTACTATCAGTTCATTTTGTTTAAAAACTATTTGAGCTTCTTTTCAAACAACGTATCTAAATAATGATTTTAAAAAATTACGCAATCAGAGGATTAATATACAAACTTCGTTAACACAATAATAAAAAAATGTATATTATTTTTAATAGTTTCTTTTAATAAAACAACTGAAGTTTCTGTAAAATCTAACGAAAACAAAATAATATATAGGAAATTCAAAATTCAATTGTTATTTTTTTTTTTAAACCTTCTGGACTATTATCAATTACATTAAATATAATCTAATATTTATTTATTAATATATACTTTATTGCCCTAAATTACTGAATTGTATATTAATTGCTTAAGTGTCGATAGCAAAGAAACGTCAATTTCTAAATTTGATTACAGAAGAATAGATTTAGGTGAAATTTAGCTGTTTCAAGATGGAAGTATTATTTCCACCAGTTACACAAACGAGAGCGACTAAGAAAATCCAAGATATTTCTTATACAAAATATATTCACCCTTGATTAATATTTGTTGTGAAGTAGAACAAGGTACTTATTCTATTATTGCAAGACGGCAATTTTCCAATTTGTTTTTGAAAGAGAATGAACGATTCATGCTTTTGATTGGTGAAAAACACGAACGGGCAGAGCGGTCGAACCATTCAACATTCGAAAGTGAACACACAAAAAAAAGGGGCATCGAATCACGCCAGCCACGTGCACGTGGCGTGACGTCATTACAACTCCATCGATTCCGACCGAGTTCGCGGCGTGGTCCGTCAGTGAAACCGAAGACCAGAAAGAAGACTTTATTTGTTGAATTTTTTTTAAAAGAAGCAGTTTGTTTCTTCTTCTTTCTTTATCTGTATATTTTTTCCTTTTTATTGGTTAGTTGGTAACTTCATTCACAGGACTTGATCTGCTTTTTTTTTTTTTTTTTGTCTAAATGAATTTTGTTTTATTTAAAATGTTAAAGATTAAAGATTAAAACTTAATATTTTAAGGATATGATTTTTAAAATTTTTAAACGACGTTTTATTTTTGAGATTACAATTTCTTTGATTTTGAAAGTTGTTATAAATTTTTCGTATTTAATTATTCTTTTATCCTTTCATATTATTTATTTCATCATCATTTTTTGCTTTTTATTTTTCAGTTTAAATGTTGGAAAAATTTTTGGATTTTGGGATCAGCATTGCACATTTACAAACTAACAATATACTTAAGGAAGAACTGGCAATAAAATTCTTGTCAAAATTCTGGTGTTTACTTTTTGATATACTTTTACCTAACTAGACATTTTTCACGTTTAAAAAAATGTTTTTTTTTGCAATCAACTTTTTATTCGCCTTTTAATGGGGCTAGAGTTCTTAAATTCTGTACTTTTATATCTTCGATGCCATTCTTACATTTAATATATCTCCAAAACGTCATTATTTATTAACCAATTCCCATAAAAATTATAATTTGGCACTATTTCATAACATTTGGGCAGTAAATCTAAGAGAAAAAAATGGATTTAGATTTATAATAATTTTTTTAAATGTTAATCTAATGATTAACAAGTATTTTTAGCCAAGAAGTTTTTTCTTAAATTCGTTAGTAATTCCCTATGTTAAATTATAGTCAACAACCTTCTTCCACCGGCGGGGGGGGGGCACCTCAGATAGAAGGATGCGAAAGTTTCTGGAATGGTGATTGGTTCTCGCAAACTAGGTGAGTACAGAAATTGTCAGGCCTGTTGGAAAGAACGCCAGCCTCATAACTGAAAGGTAATGAGTTCTGTCCTCGTCTCGGCCAAAGACCGCCGTTTTGCTAATGTCAGTTGGGGCACATTACATATGTCATGACTGCAAAGTCCTCCATATTCCCATAACAAATCACACCTCTGGGGTTACTGAATCAGGGATGAGTCGGTCTCTGATTTGGATCTAAACCCTGACTTGCAGATGGATGAATGAGTGTATGAATGAGTTCGACCACCCCCTAAAAAGGGTTGTGCCGTGTGTGTTCGAGCAAAGTCGTAATTTCACCTTAACGGTGCTCGTTAACAACGAAACGCGCCCACTTCTGCCTTCATTCGAAAGAGCTCCGTTCATTCGGGCTTGGTATGACCAAGTGACATTAGGCCCACCACAGAAATTGTCGGGGTCTGCTATCTCGTACGCTGGCAAGACGTAATTCCCAATGGAAAGGTTGTACCGTGACCAGTGATGGCTCTGAGGATTCTACCTTAGTTTCTGTTAATGTTGCCGTGGAAATCCGGCCAGCCAGATTTAATCCGTGTGTTGGGGTATGCTATCTGCTACGCTGGCAAGACGTGCTTCCCAATGGAAAGGTTGTACCGTGACCAGTGATGGCTCTGAGGATTCTACCATAGTTTCTGTTAATGCTGCCGTGGAAATCCGGCCAGCCAGATTTAATCCGTATGCCTTAGTGGGGTGAGTAGTGATTGGAGTAGCCTAATTGTGGCTATATTCAGCACCCTTGCAGAAAAAACCGAACTGATCAATTATAACTTTATAAGTTTTTGGATAAAACACATCACAAAAAAAATAGTTTTTTCCCCTCCCTTTATTTAAAAAAAAGGAAAGAAAGGTAAAAAGGAACTAAAAAAAGAGTAAGAGGAAAGAAAGAGAAAGAAAAAAAAGGTAAGGGGAGAAGGAGGCAGCGTTTTTCCTTGGGAATAAGATAATGTATCTCCAAAGAGAGGGAGAAACTACAGATACATGGAATTCGCTCTAATATTGATGGTTCTGGAAAAACCTGGTATCAAATACAAAAGCGGAATAAATAACGTCGTCGGAGCGGGCGAAAAACAAAAGTGTCTGTCGAAAAATGCATGAATATTTCAACACCGAATAACAGTAAAAATCTTCTTCTCTGTCGAAGAATTATAATGTATACGATGCATTATGCCGTGAAAAAATAAATCCGGATTCATGGCAATGCCTGCTTGATGGAAAACAATGCCTTTTAAGAATTTTTTTAGCTTTTTAAGTTGTTAGGGGAGGCAGTTCGGTGCATATCATTTTTTTATGCGCATTTGCATTGTACGGGTATGTGATGGAAAACCTCCACCTACCTATACGCCGCTGTAAAGTGATCGCTATTTTTTTTTATTTTTATCAAATGAAATGAACAGGTGCTGCAAAAAATCAATTTTTAATCGTATGGTTATTCTTAACCTTATAGCAGATTTCTACAGTTAGTGCACACTCTATATTTATTTATATATTTTGTTCAAATTTTCAATCGTCCATAAAATTCTTTTTATTCATCCACTGAAGTCCATATATATATTTTTTAAACTTGTAGAGGATGATATTCGGTGTTAATGCAGTTTTTTCTTTCAAATATTAATTCATTAATTAAATTCAATTAATTTATAATACTTTAAATAGAGTTTTAGCAGTTTGTAATGAAAAACTGAAATCAATGTGCAGTAGTTGAATCAGTAAAATTCGTGGATTTCAGTATTTTTTCACGTGAAGTTGAGGAATAAAGAGTTAATTCTTGCGAAAATCAATAATTTTTTGATACTTAATCACTTTTTTTATAATTATTCAATATAAAGTAGCTAAAATTTAAAAAATTCTATGTTGACTTAAGTAGAAATTGAATTATTTTTTTTAACAAATTTCTTTTCATTTCTGTTGTATGCTGTTTTTCTTAACTCTTACAGGCACATTTATAATAATTTAACCAGTTAACCGTTTCGACCTCTTCTAAAAATACGTATCTAAACTGGTATGAACATATCTATCTATACGTAGTACAAAATGAAGTCTCCTGAGAGCGTCTCTATGTTTGAAAGATAAAAACCTGAGAAATACTTAACCGATATTGGAGATATTCATACCACTTTGTAGGTTATTTATTGGAAAAGTTTTAAATCTAGCGAATTCATATCAAAATAAAAAAAAAGTGTTTTATTATTACAATTTTAATTATTTTCCTACAGTGATTCATGCATGCGTAAAACAGCAGTATCTATGCTTAACACTTATGCGCATATGTGAGAAAACTTCGAAGTGTGCATGCGCAAATAGTAAAGCTATGGATGCATACGCGATACATGCCTTTGTTTACCGTCTGATTTTAAACAGCGACTCGAAATTCGTTTTGCCCAAAAAAGGAAATCCAACCTTCAATATTTTTATATATTTATTATGTTTGTTTGATGTTGAGTAACATGCACATGTCGTATCAGGTGGAGGCTAGACTTAAGTTTAAAGGTAATTACTCTAAGGTAAATCCTTTTAAGTTAAAAATTTTTTTCCTCTTAGATGTTGTACCACGGGCATCGCTGTGTGTGTACTACTAGCATTATATAAATATAAAAATAATTAATTATAAATATAATAATTAAACAATTATTATATACAAATATAATAATTGTTTATTTAATTGTCATCAAATAAACTTGTTATAACACAAAATATTGCATTTTTTCGATGATGCGTATCGTCAGAGATAATTAATGTTTAAATGCATATTTTTGTGATTAAATATAAATATTTTAGCAAAAGACTAAGTTACAACTTATAGGCAATTCATATAATTAAATCCAAAAATTTTTTATGGCAAAAAGATTTTATATTTCGAAAAGTATTTTTTTTTTAAATATAAACAATACAGCAATCAACCAATTTGTAAGGAAAAAAAATTATAAACAGTTTTGAAATTGCACGAAACACGAGAGTTGGAAAGATAAAATATAATTTAAAATCGAATTTTTTTCTTCAATCATAAAAAAAAATTATATCATTCAACCGTTTTTGTCTCATACACAATTTGATTTAAACAACTCAACTCAACGCAGGAAAAACGTTGGAAAAAACGCAGTATATAATTTGAGATGAATTGGAATTATTCTGGTAAATCTTACTTTGATTAAAATTCTTTTCTTACAATTGTGAGCGTTATTTTGCAAGAAAAGCAAATTTACCTAATTCGATATCAATTTTACGAATTGAAAAAATGAGATTTTCCTGCATTTTGGTAATTAGGAAAGTTTTATTTATGGCAATTTGTCAATACTAAATGCTGATGCAACAATTTTTATTCCTGAAAATCAATTGTTTTTTTAATAGCTGGTATTTTAAAATCTTCCCATTTTAACTGCACCATTCCGATAATATAAAATTTCGTTACCTATAAAAGTTTAATTAATTGAAAAAGTTACTTGCCAATTTAAATTTAGAAATAAATAAATAAAAAGATAAAGCTGTGACGTCGTGTTGGATGTGAAATTTACGAAATTAAGAATCATAACTTTATTCATACATTCTGATTGCCCTTTTGCCTTTTTAAAACTGTATTTAGAAGTGCGCATTTGGATATGTAGAAATCAAGCAACTACCGTAAATTGAGCAACAGTTTGCTTATTATACATTAAACTAATTTTAGAAAATACAGTATTTAAATAATTCCTGTCTTGCCTTGCGAAAACAGTTATTAATAAAAAGTATAGTTAGAAATAGTTCTTCACGCATGATTGCATTCAACTAACAAGAAAGAAAAATCAAGTTTAAAATACTTATTTGCGAAATTTCAGTAAAATATTTGAAGTCAAACGTATGTAACGTGATATGGATAAGTTTTTATCAACTTATGTGCGTGCTTTTAATATTTTTGCAATCGCCGCGTATATTTGAACAAAAAACGAAATGATGAGGAGAATTTACAGTTTTAGAAGCTTTTGGTTTATTGCTTATTGCACACGTACTCAATGTTAAAATATACTTGCATAATATTTACACTAAATAAATCATATTTTTATAGCAATTTTAAAAACAGAAACATTTAGAAAATTATTTTTTTTTTTAAAAAAGCTATTTTTTATTAATCAGTCATTTTATCCAGTAATTGCGTATCTTAGTCCACGATCTTCGAATAAAATCTATACTGAAAATCAGCGACTAATATTTTTGAGGGGTATAATGGTTATTTTTGATAATTCATTTTCAATAAATATTTTAACTAAAATTAAAGGTATACTTTAGTTGAGATACGTTGCTTATTTAATATTTTAAATATAATAGGTTGATTGCTTCCTAAAGTTTCTTATAGTAGCAATTCTGCAATAGCAGTTATTTGATTATTAAGAAATAAAATCAGACTATTTCGTATGACACGGACAAAAGCTTGAAAACTGAAATAAATTTAACTCACATCCATCATAAATCGAACTAAATATTTTCCTCGCATATTACTTCAATAAATAGAGCAGAAAAATCTTTCGTATTTACTACAGTTTTTTCAAAAAGCATTTAAATGAATAAATTATGTATGACCTGAAAAGTTATTCTCATAAGTTTCATTAAACAAATTAACATAATTTGCAAAGTTTCTCTTTTTATAGGTTCAAAAGTCTACAGCCACAAAATTCATATTTCAAATTATAAACATTTTATACAGACCTCAAAAATAAACATTAACAAACCAGCTATATATTGGCAGTCAAATTTTAATGCAATGTTTCACATTAAGGATACTTTTTTTAAATAAATAACATTACATTCTAAAAAACGTAGACCGTTTCAAGATATTCACGAAGTCAGCATGCTTTAAATCCGATTCAAACGCACACATTCGTAAAGTTTAACTAAGACAACCTCACCACCCCCAAAACGGGTCTTTATTATTTATTCCTAATCCATTTATCAGCGTAACGGTCATAGCTCTGTCTTGGAGCACACCAGAATGGAATAGTCATTCCTCCACCAAGGGGTCTCCCCTAATTAAACTAATAGGTCGTGACGCAAAATGATATTGTGTATCATGGGCTGTGGCTGAGGTTATTAGCCATACCGGCGCATGATCTTTCTTCTCTCCGTCCGTCTGACCGTAATTGCATCAACCGGGAATGGATAGCGAGCACACCTAATTGGGACGGAGTGTCTTCCTTTTACTCCAAGGAGTTCCCGGCAGGGGGGGATTCATTACATTTCGAGAAGACACTGGGTCCGATGGAATGTGCCACGTATTTTTAGAATATGGAGGCGATGGGAGGTAGGTTAAAGGCATGTCGGTACTACTGTTCCAGGATGTAGTGAAGGAGCTAGCAATTCTGACACTTGTAGATAAGGGTAATCTCACACAAACAGCACATGGTATTGTAAATCTATTAATATCGCAATAGATTTTTGGTATAGATTCACTTGATTTTTGTTAGTTGGATGCAGTTATGTATGGAAAACAATTTCTGCTTTTGCTTAACAACTGTTTTCTCAAAGAATGGCCATGAGGTATTTTAAGGTAGTGTTTTCTAAAAATTAGTTCAATGCATAATAAGTTGATTGTCGCGCAATGTAAAAGCAGTTGCTTTATTTCTGCAGTCCTAATATCAATGTCGAGGATTAAATATTATAAAATGTCGTGCAATATCGTTCCATACATTTGTAATTGTTCGGTAATTACAGATCTGCAAGAATTAATGACGTGAATACCCAATGTACGATTTTTTTTTCTTTTTCGAATTAAGGTATTAGAATATTTTCCACAGAAGCTTAGAAGAGGTTTAAAAACAAAATAGGTTTACCAAAAGATGAAAACACAATATGAGTTGAACACAAAATGCATTGTGCAGTACAATTGTACAATACTGAAAATGCAGTATATACTGTGGGCCAGAAGCAGGGGAAAACGTTTCAAAGTGTACAGTCTATGCTTACTATGGAATGTACACTTCAGTTAACACCATAGTTCACATACTACGGTCTTAATTTCGCTGTCAAAAATATCAAAAGATTCCAATTTTAAATTTGTTAGAATAATATTTTTCTGTATCTGATTAATTAGACAAAAGCATATTTTGTTAGTCTACATGTCGACAGAGAAGTAGAAGAAACAAAAATTTCTTCCTTCGTTCATTTCACCAGGAGATTTTGATAGGGATTTCTTGGACACGTGCCGATTTCGGCAAGGGAATTTTAGTTATCGTTAAAAAAATGTTGTAAACATTAGGGATTTTAATCCTTTTACACAGGGTGGGAGAAATACTGAGATCAGCAGTTTTATAGAAAGCGGATAGAATTAATTACATAAAAATTAAGAATTAGATCAGGAAATAAGAAAATAATTTAGAATAATCAATAAGGGCTAAAGTAATAAAAACATAAGGAAATTAATAAGAAATTAAATTAGATTAAGATATATAGATATTGAATAAAAAGGCAAAAATAAAAAAGGACTATAAAAGTATAAATAAACTAAAAATTCAGTGAAAAAATTATTATTAAAATCAAATTAGGAAAAAACATTTTGTCAATAAGATGCAAAAAATGCATCATTAAAAATAAGTAAATGCTTAGAAATGTATGTAATTTGCCCAATTTTCAAATATATACAAATCAAATACGGAAACTTACAGTAAAAAAAAAGGAATCTCAAATTTTACATGATAAAATTCAGTGTTAAGGACGAATGAGACATGGAATATCATAAACAATGACTAAATAATTGATGAAATTGAAGATAACATCCATAAATTGTCTAGGAATTCAACCAAATGAAGATAAATTTCCTTTTTTTTTTTTTCAAAACTAATAATCAACTATCAAACATCCTTCACGGAAGAATTCTCTCATTTCCTTAAACCAAATAATATGAGATAGTTAACTGTAATCTTTTGTTTGAAGAGTTTTACAGCGAACTCAAAATTTATCAAACTTTTCCTAAACATTATTCTAAATGACTTCTGTAGTTAAATTTAATAATAGCCTAAAATTCTAATGTTTTCTCGGGAATAGTTTTGCATTGAATTTCTGAAAAGTTCATTGACATAGGCACTTAATTGATATAGGCAAATGTCTATGTCAAATAAGTTGTACAAAAGATACTTTGATATAAATTATTAACACTGGCTCTCAAACGAATGTCTGATCCAAGTAAGTATAGAAGCAAGATTTAAGGTACTTTGATGTGAATTACTGACACTCAGGACTAATTTTTATGCAAAGAAGTAGCGCTAAAAATTTGATGCTAATTATTTAAAATTAGAAAATACATTGAAACAGTGTTGCTGTTGCTTATCTTCCTTGGATTGAGCATTAATTCAAACCAAGTTCAAGATATCTGGGAAAGAGGGGTGTATTAGCTTCTGCGGGTAAGATCTCATGAAAACTCGAGGGCAGAAATCTGACTTCAGCTCATATGAAGACACACACTCACTTGCACATCCCCTTTTTACAAAGGGGCATTTTCACACTCCTCACAGATAAAACACAGAAAGACAGCTATTTACTACCCCGAAAGGAATGCTAGTTTGACTGATCGGTCAATGTAAGGTTGGACAATACTTATTCAGCAGACAACCAATCCTGTCGATACTGCTACGTTCAGTGGTGGCGGGGTGGTCGACTGTATGCAAGAAGAAGAAGGGTAAAGCGCAACCATGCCTGAACCAAGACTCGAACCCGGGAAGCCCAGATTATGGGGAAGACACGCTAACCTTAGGCCAAGAATGCCGGCATTAACAAAGTCAAAGGATAAAATTTTAAATAAAAATCAACGTCTATGGGTCGTATTATTAAAACTTATATCAACAGCTTATTCAACAGGCTAAAAATCTTATTTCAGATAGTAAAAGTTTGAAACTTTACGAAAACCATCTTTGGAAATAAGAATCCAACATTTGTTCTCAACATCTACATACCTTTTATCGCTGATACGTTATTTAAAAAAAATTATCTAAGACATTCAAGCCAAGAGTATTAAGCTGAATTAAATAATATTTAGTATTAATTTAAACATAATTTATCGACACATGACGATTATATCACCCAACTCCCCCCTTATATTCACTCATATGAATCATTTATTCGGATCTCAGTCGATAAAAAAAGAACGATTTACATAATGAATCTCAGTGAATTATTTTGTCCTTGACTAAATCTGCATTTGTCATGATTAAGATTCTTTTTAAAAAAAATTACACCCTTACTGGACCATCAAGTTCTTCAGCCAGCGCCGTGCAACAAGAAGCTCATTCATTACACCGAAGAAACTAACAGATTTGATCACTACCCCATTATTAATTCGTCCGTCATTAGCAACAATCTTCAGCAACAATTACCATTCAAGGGCATACAAGTCCATTGTAAATGGGGGCCTGTTTTGTTCGACTTATTGAGTTGTTTCTGCTGCTAACAAAAACATCAATGGTAATCGAAGATGAGATTATTTATATTAAAATGAGTAACTAGTAATTTTTAATGTTTAATCGCGATAAAATTTTCAATATAAACCAGTGAAATTGCTCTCCTATGTTTACACTTTCACATTATGTATACTTTAGATATGGCCCTCTTCAGAAAAAAAACCAAGTGCGTATTAAAAAAAAAAGAAACACTAGTCATCTTTGGCGACCAGATTATTAACCTAGCATT
The DNA here is from genome assembly GCA_026543055.1 of Argiope trifasciata. NCBI lineage: Eukaryota > Metazoa > Arthropoda > Arachnida > Araneae > Araneidae > Argiope > Argiope trifasciata. The sequence goes on along the minus strand of JAPMOQ010016150.1, from coordinate 816,621 downwards.
AACTTTTTAAATGATTAATATGGATAGTTGTCTATATAGTGATTATCAACTTGCCGACGGTTAAGTCTATTTTAGCACTCGATAACTTATCTGTTTGAAGCCTATATCTTTTACACCTCCCTCTCTGCCTTAATGCAATACCAGCCTTTTATGGAATAGCGTTTTGCAACTGCATCAATTAGTGAATCATTGAAACAAGCGCAGCTGTAAACACATTCAATGAAACAGTCAGAAATGTTTGTTGAGGGATTTGTTTACATTTCATTGTTGCCATCCAGCAATAAGAAATAAGAGCGATTTCTTTGCCATGTATGCTAGAGTTTCATATATAGAGAGATATTTCGACCTTTTTTTTAAAGAAGTTTGAAACAAATCCAAATATGAAGGTAAAAACCGATAACCACATTTCATTCGTTTTTCGTTGTTTGAGCTCTCATACAGAAAGATAAACTTATGAATAATTTACAGTTGGATGAATTTGGTCGTAATATTTACCAGTATTACCGTAGTATAATATTTCATATCCGAAACACAGAAAAAATGTAATGTAAAAAAAAAAAAATGTGAATGAAACTTTATTCATGAATTGCTGGATTAAAACAAACGATCAGCTATAGCATTACTATATGCCCTCATTTATACAACTCTTTTTTTTTTAAAAAATCTAATCACAAACATACTAGCTGACTGACGGATGATTTGCCAATTAACATATTTTTAACCAAATTTTGATGCAGATACAGAATTTTGATGGAAAGACTGTATATCAAATTTCATCCTTACAGAGAGAGCCTTCTTTTTTTTATATTACTTGATAGATAGATAAATAGATTTCTAAACTTGGTTCTTACAGATAAAGGAGCTTTTAAATTTGGCATCAAAGTCATAATGTCGAATTTTTCGAAAAATATATATTTCATTGGCATATCAGAAAGTAAAACGAATAATTCCCCTTTTGACAGAAGATATTATACGATATTCCTACGATGTTGCTTGAAGTATTGAATGTCGGGTGGATTTTAAACAATACTATTCGGCACTGTAAATCTACTTTTTAATTTCAATTCTGCCTTATCAACTTGTGACATGCATAACTGAACTGTATTTGCATTGTCATCCCCTTAATGGCGAATAAATTTCGAATTATAGTTTTAATAAAACTCGACCTTTTTTTTTTCCCCTGAAGAACACGCATCAAATCTAAGATAACGCATGCATCAGGTTCATCAAGAGATGAAAAATAAATAAATAAAAGAAGTATTTCGCAGAGAAAAGTGCATGTCAGTAATTTAATTTTAAAAATCCACACAAATTCCACATCAATATTGAATAATAGTACAAAAATACGATTTTTTTTCAGACAAATCTTAAAAACATCGTACGAAATCAGCATTTTTCATAAAAACCCTTCAAAACAAATAAAGCTATAAGAAATTGCTACATAACTTCAATCAAAATATGGTATCTATCATATTTTGTTAAATGAATAAATTTATTGTTAAATTACATTATATTTAACAGAAAAGTTACGTTTGCATTTTGCCTAAAATAGGTAGATTTAGAAAAGAAAGACAATTTTTTAAAAAATATTAATTTAATCACCAAATAAATAAATTAGTAATAAATATAAAATTTAAAATATTAGAATAATGTTAAAAATTCTTTAAGTATAACTGACTATTTCAGTGCATTCATTAAGTTATTACAGCAATTATAAACACCGAACTTCTTCCCAAATAATAGTAATGTGTACCTACATAGATGTGAACTGTTATAATTCATTATAAACTAATAAAAAATATATGACAATAAACTATATATGTGAGCACTGTTAACAAAATTAAAATGTCAAATCCAAATTTTGTTAAAATGCATAACTAAACTGTCCAACCCAGTAAAAAGTACAATCACATAGTGTACATAACATAACGCCATCTTGCGCCCCCGGTGCCTATAACATTAAGTTATCTAACCGGTTAGAAAGGCACAAAATGGAAGGGAAAAAAAGGAAGAAAGAAATAAAAAATAAAGATAGAGACGACAAACCATCCAGGTATCTCCAGAGAGAATCCCATTGGTGTCGAATCTTACACGACTACATTCAGTTTTTGGGTGAATGTAATTATCACCTCACATAGTGTACAGTGACTAGATTACAAAATGCTTAAATTCACGACAACATTTACTTGCATCAAATGTCCGAAAATAATCAGTCAAAAATAGTTGCCTATCAAAAAAAAAAAAAAAAAAAGAGGGGGGGGGGGGGGAGAAAAAAATTACGACAATCCAATGTAGATCCAGAAATAAATATGCACCATACACGCGATTGCATGTGATGGATTCAAGTCATGAATATATAACTCGCGAATTCGAGCGGCGTGTCTCTTTATAAATCCATATCTGAGATTATGAACTAAAAGATACATATTCAAATCAATATTGATTATCTACCATTTCTATTACATGCACGAATTATTCAGCTTATCAAGATAGAATTTTCACATGGATAAGACTGATGTCTAAAAGATGTGTAATCAGTGTCGTAATTTTGATTTTTATCACTTACGTTTCCAAATATTATTTGAACTGTCATCATTTCACCATTATTCAAAAGTTTTATACTTAATAGTAGCAACTGTGTGTTTTTCTTGAAACGAAATTTAAAAAAAATTATGAAATAACGTAGCTGGTTTGATTTTGGTAACATTTTCAGATTCTCCGACATATATTTATCATTGTCAAAGCTAGATAGAAAAAAATTAATGAGATGTACCAAACATCTTTTCATGATAATATTTTAAACTTGAATGGCTTAAATTATTTTTTAAATTTATTTATTTTTATATGGCAGAACTAAAGCGCTCAAGAAAAATACCTTAATTTCGTCAAAATAATCACAATCAGTACCTAAAAAAAATTAAGTATTGCTTCAAAATAGTTATAAATCTTTTCCAAAATTTATTGAAATTAAAGGAAAATAAAATATAAATAATATGCTTTATTTTTTAATTTTAATGTGGCGTCAAAATAATTTTTGTATAATAATATAAACTCCGAAGTTAAAAATGAAATTTAAATTTTTTATTTCGATTAAAGAAGTAAAATTTTAAAAAACCTTTTCAGTGATTATCTACCACCCAAGAAATAATTGCGAGCTAAATGTGGAAAACTCTGGAACAAAACGCCTGCCTGCAAAGCTATTTGAACGATTTTTGCATTCATATATTTACAGATTGTCAGTTTATAAACATAATATGAAAATCTTATTTCATACAACGGAAATGCATCGCAATGAATGTTGCACACAACGTATTATTAATAAAGACCTAATTTTAACTTATTTTTAAATCTGAAGAGCGGCTATAATTTTACAAATTCGAAGAATCCAAAAATCATATGATTGTGTTTCAGTCCCATATATTATTTAAAAACCTTTAAAGTCTCATATAAGCATTATATTTAGCCTATCAATTTAACTTCATTGCATTTAAAATACCGAATGAAATAAATCACATTAGAATTACAACAAAATGAACATTAATTAAAAAGAAAAAAAAGTTAACCATCGTAAATGAGACAGAGACATATTGAAATTTTTAATCTGCTGCTTACTTTATTTAAATTAAAGACAGAAAATCGCTTTTAAATCTAATAAAATTCATAATTTTTCTGAAACAAGCTTATTTTAAGAATTAAATTAATGAACTTGAATACCACTCCATCAAACATCTTTCAAATGAAATGATTTATCGTAAGCCTAATTTTTTACTACGCAATCCAAATGAACAAAATGCAATTAACTCAATGGTTTTCAAAGAAAAGTATTTAAATGAAATTAGCAAATTATTAGGTGTCTAGAAAAAAATCCGTATTATTTTAAAGCTATGTACCGATATTCTGTATTTCTTTCTTTTCTTTCTTTTTTTTTTTTTTGGCAACAGAAAATAAAACAGATTTTTTTTTTAAAAAAAAAATCGACGTTCAAAAGTTTAAAAAAGATTAGGCAGAAAAAAATGAAATTCAACTAAATTATAATGCAGGATAAGGAACATTTTACTTGCAATGCCTCAAATATATTTGAAATAACAATGCAAAACCTCCAATTCAGTGAATTAAATTAAATAAAGCTGTAACTTTTTCTGTTTTAAAAATAAAGTTATTTACAATTATCTATCAACTATTTATATATAAAAAAATACATCTAACAAAATAAAATTCCTCAAAATTTTTTTAAAAGGAGAATCTAGTTCAATTTTTGCTGGAAGAATTTTGTCATTGCTTAATTATTTTAGTTATAAGATGTATGTTAGGATAAAAATTTTAATCTCTGCTATTAAAAAACAGAAAAAATAATAGTGCGCTTTAAAAAATTTCCAAAATGAAAAAAGTAAAAAAAAAAAAAAGCTATGAAATATAAATTTTTTATTTACTCAGAAAAACTCTATTACATTTAAAAAAAATTTAAACAAAACCTCATTAAAATAATAATAAAAGAAAATATGCACTGCGATTGATTGACTTTTATTTTAATAAATACAGAAAAATTAATAGCATAAATTAAGAAATTTCGAAAAAATAATACGAAATTTCAATTTTTTTCTTTACTTACAAAAAATTTGATTAGTTTTCAAAAAAAAAAAAAAAGAAAGAATTAAAAAAAGAACAAAAAAAATATGCACCTCGAAAAGATTTAGTAAGATTTTTTTCCCATATAATGCACGGAGTTGAAGAATACAAAATTTTAATTAACACTTAAGCACTCAAACGAAATAAAATCACCTTACCTCATCATGGCAAGCTTTATCCCACTGCAGAATCGATTGAGCAATAGGCGACATTATTTCCAAATCTCCCATCTTTCAAATGTTCAACAAAGATTAAAAATAAAACTTCTTTCAACAACCGAGCGAAATTCTTCTCAAAAGATAGTACAAAGAACAAAACGCAATCCTTTCACAAATATCTTCTCCAATTAAACAATCAGTCACTAAAAATTATCTAAACGTCAAATCCATTGCCGGCAGTGAAATAAAAAGTTAAATTCTCTGTGCAAAACAAGCAACCATGTGGTTCAATGCCGTTATTAAAGTTCCGCATCACACTATCCGCCTCTTCTTCCACCAACTCTCAGTACTCTAATGAAAGCGAAAAAGCAACAGACAGTTGCTCTGATAGAGTTTCGTCCCGCTAGGTGGCACTAGTGGAAAAGAGGACGAAAAGAATCGGAATTCTTTTTTTAGTTTTGTTCTTTTCAACTTTTATCTCTTCACTTCGTTTAGTAATAATCTTCTGGTGAATCGTATGATGGATGTGAATTGACGATCGTTTGATGTTCTTTTCTTAGAACATTTTTACCATGCTGATTCATTCGAAAACAGGCTTTTGTTTTACTGAATGAAGTAGACAGGCAATTAATTATTCTGTTGTTTTAATTACCTATTTTTCCCGCTTTCTAAAAGAGTTTTCGTGCTGCAGATGATGTGAAGAAGGGTTTCCTAACACTGTATCATTATATTTCAGTGCTGAAATTGAGATGGATGATACAGCACGTCTACGGCATTAATTATTAATGTACCTTGCTACTTTCTAAGTGGTTCTAGGATTAAGAAAAGTTACACATTGCTAATCTCTCATCTTATTGTTAAAAGTTATATATTGCTTAGTTCAAAAATTTAATATAAATTAAAAATAATTTTAATTTAAATATTCGTAGATATTTAATTATTAAACTATATGCCAAATTTACATCTTGTTCAGAATTTATAGATTTGTTAAAAGACAGATTAATAGCTCTGCAAAGCAACAAACGATTTTCATTCTTATATTTGAAGAGGTCAAACGATTTTCATTCTCATACATGAAAATATCTATAATATTTACGCTATATTACGATATTACTTTTCAAACACTATTAAATATTTATCTATACTTATTAAAATCCTGTCTAAAAAATTAAAACATTTATTAAATCTATACAACACAAAAACGTATACTAATAATAATTATTTAAATTCATTAAAAGTTATATCAAATTTCAAATTTATAAACATCAAATTACTAAACTATAAGCTTTTACAGCTTGTTCAGAATTTTATAGATTGATTAAATAACAGAATATCAGCTCTACAAAATATCAGATTTCCATTTTTATATTAAAAAAATATTTACAGTATTAAGACTGTAAATAAAGATTATTAGCTGTAGATTGTAAGACTGTAAATAAAGATTATTAAAGACTGTAATAAAATTAAAGCTTTCATAAATTCTATATTACAAAAACTATTTCTTAAATACCATTAAATATTTGTTTATACATATTAAATAATTAAACTTTATCTACAAAAATTAAAACATTTATTAAATTTGTACTATACAAAGAGAGTCAAATATTTAACTTTAAAATTTTAATTAACTTCTAAATAATCAATTAAATCCAATTATAAAATAATCGATTTTTTTAAATTAATATTTCTAGAACATTCTTTCTCATTTTCAAGGATTTACATAATTGATGCTGAAAAGCAAAACATTTACGTAACGAGTGATTGATGTTTTCATTAAATCAAATTGGCAACGGTGTCATGGTAAATTCTAATGTCTCGAGGAGATTTAATTTTTTAAAATATTATTTTTAACAGTTTTAATAAGGTTTGGTCTGTAATGATTCCAAAATAATTGCTTTAGTAACGGTCTTGTTCTATTCTGATGTATCGAATTTATATATTAACAATATTAACGAACCGTAAAATCAATTATTATTTTAATAACATATATTAATCATTTAATTAATTTTAATATAATATCGCTGATTTCGTTTTAAGGCTTATACCTTAATATTTAAATATGTAAAAAGGTTTGGTTGTTGTTTGGAAAACGTGGTTCAGTTAATGCAGTTCTTAATAAATGGAATTCCAAAGAAAAGAATATCGATTATCATATACTTCGATTCGATACAAAAAGGGTATAGAGAAGGAAGGACTTAAATTGACATAATTGTAACCAAAATTCGATTGGACTCTTTACGATTATGGATATTTAATTTTTAAAATCAGAGAAATGTGAAAACTGAAATTTAAATTAATTTTTTCAGATACGTAAACCGTGGTTCCAATGTATTTAAATGATTGTTCTCAATTGTTAATTTTTTACACAATTGAGAACAATAATTTTTGCAGAATTGGAAAAAAACAGTATTTTAAACAATTACATGCAATAAAATTTTATGTTTCAAAAAGAAATGTTTAATTTAATGTAATTTTATTCACAAATTTGAGATTAATAGAAACACGAATTATGTCAATGATACCTTTGGCTTTAAAAATGCTATCAAAAAAAGTTGTCACTAAACTATAAAGTCATTCATAAAGAGAAGAATATCCAAAATTATATTTTCATTAAATATTTAAGAATTATTAAATATTTATTCATTTATTAAATACTTAAGAATCAATACTTGTTTCCTAAATTAAAAAATGTTTTTTAAACCTAATGCATTTTTAAATTATTGAATTTCAGTTGTTTATAACAATCACAGATTTATAAAATAATCAACTGACTGGCTTGTTATTTTCGATGTTGGAGATACGCAACAAATATTCTGTTACAGAAAAAGAAACGCTTTATTAAAAATAAAGTAAAATTTTATGTTCTTATTTAAAAAATACTAAATAATACAACATGTCAATAGAAGCATTTTTGTAATATGTTTGGCAAAGCACGAACAATTATAATGCAAGTAGAAGAGTTGAGCGAATTCGAATTGTAAGAGCGAATTAATTCCAGCTTAGTTATTCGAAAGTAATTCGGTATACGATTCGAGATTCAATATATCATTGTATTCACAACGGATTTCACTGATGCAAATGTTTCAACTACTTCAAATTAAATTAAATGGAAACAAGTCGTCATTAAGCTTATTAATTTCTAGTTTGTAAACGGAAATTTCAATATATCTCTCCTATAATAATATCTTTTCAAAGTGGTTACAGTTACTGATTTAGTTGGAGAATGAGAGGAAAGTTTCATACATTATACACTAATATTAATTTATACTTGTTAACGTGAATCTGTAGCAAGTAATTCAAGTGCATTTGTCTTCCATGAAATGACAATATTCATGCTTTAAAAGCTTACTTTAAAGAATAAAATTGTTAAAATGTGAGTATTTTAGTTTTGAAATATTCATGAAAATTTATAGCTGACTTGAATTTCACAAACAAATAAACCAATTATTTTCAAATTTGAAACTTTAATTAGAATTTGATTAAAATATTTATTTCTTAATAACGTCCCTTTTAAAACATAGAAAATAAGAAATTTTATTATTATATAAATAATACAGTTCAATGAACTAAACATTTCTATGAAGAAACAAATTAAATCTCCTACAGATTCAGTTCAACCTTTGCACTTAAGAAAAAAAATATTTTTGAAATATAATGTATGCATGTTATAAAATTTTCTTTCATACATATTATTTTCGAAACAATTATGCATTTCATAAAGAACGAATAAAATTAAAAACTTATTATTTTCGTTTATGCTTTTGTTAAACACAGACACAGTTTACTATCAGAGTTTATTTTTTCACCACATTTGAATATAATTGATTGCATTTTGAATATTTTTAAATTTTGCTTGTATTTGTAAATATAAATATTACAAAATGAACAATTGCACTTCAGAAAAACATTTCAAATTCATTTATTTTTATATTTAAACATTTCATAAGGAAACGAATAAAATAAAAATATATTATTTTCTTATGTTTCGAATTTAAATGCAGACGATTTTTGTATCAGTTTAATGCTGCAGTTCATTTTTTTCACCATTGAATTTGATTTATTTCATTTTAAATGATTTTAAATCTTGCTTACATTTGTAAATACTAATAAAATTATTCCACTTCTGAATTATTTGTTTAGTTCTATAAACAGACTACCAAGAATATGCATTGAATTATACCGTTTTTTTTTCTTCTTTTGCATGTATTATTTTCGAAAAAATTACACATTTCCTAAATAATGAATAAAATCGGAAATTTATTATTTTCTTGCATGTTTATATCATTTTAACATGGCAGTTTATTTTTTCGACACACTTGAAAATGATTTATTGCATTTTAAATATTTTCTTACATATGTAAATGTTTAAATATTTGCATTTATTATAAAAATAATAATTCCACTTCTAATTGATCTGTTTGGCTCCCATAGACAAACTACAAAGAATGTGTGTTAAAAGTTTTTTTTTCTTCTTCTTTTGCATGTGTTATTTTTTGAAGAAATTAAAATTTCATAATGAACGAGTAAAATTTAAAACTTATTATTTTCTTAAATTTTTTGAATTTCAATCGAGACGATTTTTATATCAATTTAACATTGAAGTTTATTTTTTCTTTTTGTTTGAATATGATTGCTGGCATTTTAAATATTTTTAAATATTGCTTACAATTGTAAACATAAATATTACAAAAGGAACAATTCCATTTATGATTGATTTGTTTAGTTCTCATAGACAGACTACTCATAATGTGCACTGAATTGTAGCGTGATCAGTTTCGTTTTTAGTGCTGTAATACTTGAAAGTAAGCGCGTGTCATTGACATCTAAAAAAACATGGCCGAAGGCAAAGAAATTTTTTTTCCTCCGGCATGCATAACTTTCTTGAAAATATGGGAGAAAATAAGTAATAAATGGCGAAAAAATGAAATGGAGAAAGAAGAAAAACTAAATCCCGTTAGAATAAGTGAAAATGTCGAGTTCCCTCGATTCCATGTTTGGTCACAAATTAAATAACATACCCAAATGTTAATTGCACTTTTGCCACGAGCCTTAAGTTGAATATGCTACAAAAAATAAAACTTAAAAACCTTGATTTAGTTGTCCCATAAAATTGGTTTAGTAATTTTCTGAAAAAAAAAAGAAAGAAATCAGAATAAAATTAGAGAAGTAAAGCAATTTTTTTTAAATGCTCATTTAAAAAAAATGGCTTGAATATAAATTGCAGTTTTTTTGATGAACAGCGTTTTGTTATAAATTTACTTCCTAATATTTTGAGAATAAATTGTTTGATTATATGTATTAATTAAATTTGCTTTAAAGTTTAACGCATAAAGAGGGTTTTTCTTAAAATTAAATGAGACTATTATAATTCAACCCATTCTAAATACATTTAAGTTTAGATAAATTAAATAATTAACGATTTTAAATTAGAACGGACTTTCAAAATATTACGTAACCATGAACAAAAAAAGCCTTCCTATAAAATATTACACAAAATAAAAAACAAAATGTATAATAATATAATACAAAATACATAATAATATAAAATTTATTCATTTATAATATAAATGTAATATCTTTAACCATATGCACTTTTTATATTTACACATAATTACTTTAGTTTAAAAATCTGAGAATATATTAAAAATAAAGTTTAAATTAAAGAAGCTATTTTATAAATTTATGCATTTCAAATAAGTTTTCCTTTTCATAAAAATATTTTTCCATTAAATGATTTAATTATCCACATTATATCAAAATAATTTAAATTAGGAATATGTATTAAAAATATCAATTCAATTCAGAATAAATTAAGATTAGATTTTATTTTAAATAGATAATTTCATTTAACATATAGTCTGATTCTTCTATATGGTAATAAAACTGATTTCTTTCTATCTGAGATTTAAAATGACAAGAAGCTTAAAAAAATCGAAATTACTTTTTTAGAAAACATTTTTTTTTTAAATGCAATTATTAACATATTTTAAACAAGAATCATCGTAGATTATTCCATAAACTTTAAAATCGTTTTCTTTTTAATTTTTTATTGTAATCAAAACATAATTTCATAGGAATTTAATAGAATAATATAACACTTCCAAATTATAATATGGCAGCTTATTCGATGTCATTATCTCCCAGCAATAGCAATATCTGCAGATAAAGAGTGTGAATTCAGGAACACCACTAATTTACTACACATCAAACTATCCTTTACCGTCATTTATTATGTCTTTCTTCCTGTCATTAACTGTTAACTATCATACTGCCACTCAACAGAAAAATATTTATAAGTTAGTTAAAAATATTGATTGAACTTTGTTTCTTCTATTCATGATTAACATTATTCTAGTCAAAAAGATTAATTAGTAAGTAATTACATTCGAAAATTTTTAAACGAAGCCTTTTATTTTCCTGATAAAGAGCCTCTGCTGTATGAACAATAAATTCATAACATAAGAATTAATGAATGCATTAAAAACAATTCTATAAAATTCGAAAACAAAAAATGGACTTGTAAAAAAGTGGGCTGCAGAGTTGACCAAGAGAGATTAAATACATCAGGTGCCGATCTTGAAAGATAGAAAAATACAACAACCGATGCTTCAGTGTTTAATGTCATAATGTGAAGCGAATAAAAAAAGTTAGATTGGCTCAGACATATTTTATAATACCTAACCATTCGTTATCACGAAATGAACACATGTGATAAAGCATTCACATGACAAATACAACTGTGTGTGTCGTCTTAACCTTTATTCGCATCATTTGCAGGTGTCTCTGTCATTGACAGTTGCAGACATTGTTTGTATTTTAGGTAGTCTTTTTGAATAAGAATTTTAAAAAGAATGCCATACCGTTTGGTTACTGGATGCTCTAATGTGGCAATCAATGAATAAAAATGTCTCCTTTTATAAAAAATTAATTTCGATTGAATCTTTTCTTTTTCTAAAAATAATATCAATTTAATAGTTCTGAATTGTTAAATGTATATAATGCAAAAGGGGAAAAAATTCGAAGAATTGTTTTGAGGATTCATCAATTTCTAAACCGTAATCGCTTCTTCTAATTTTGGTAATGCCTACTAACACTCTAGTATTTTTCTTAACTAAAATAAATAAATATATATATAATGAATGAAATAAACTAAATATATTTTAAATTTAATAAACATCAATAGAAATAAGGTATGATTTAATAATGTCGATAAAAACGAATGATTCTAATGCATGCAGATTAATAAATAACATAAAACCGAATCGTTAATTTAAAAAAAGTAATTTCTAATTCACGAATGATAATTACATTACCAGATAAAATAAAAGGCAATATATATTATATATGTATATATATTGGAGAAAAAGAATTTGTTAATCAGGTTTAATGAGTAAACATTTGTTCTTACAGATACGAACAGTAGTTTCAAACTGCGCAATTGATATGCGCACTAAAATTATATTATCGAATAAAAATAGAAGGCAAAAAATAGTTTTTCGGTAAAAAAATCGTTCAACAAATTTCATCAGTAAGAGAATTAATTGTTCATACTATTACAAGAAGGAGTTGCAAGTTGCGCAATTAATAAGTGGACTAGAATTATATTATCGAATAAAAATAAAATATATTTCAATAAATAAAATTGTTCGTACTGTTACGAACAATTCATTTAATTATTATTAAAATTATTTTAAGCATCAATTATTTTTAAGCAAAAAAAGGGAAAAATAATATTTCAATAAAACAATTGTTCGGACTGTTACTAGTTACAGTTGAAAGTTGCGCAAAAGTTGCAAAACTGACAATGCCGCAAGACATTTTACATTTACCACATAGCGATAAATTGTCTCAACAATATTTTATGATAGGGAATAATATATAATTTAGCTTACCCTTCATTTAAAAAAAATGTTTTAGATGTACACTTTTACATCCAGAGTCCTAAATCCCCGCCACCTTTTAGTGGTTAATTCTAAGCAATTAATACATTAAATTTTTTTTTATAGAAATAAAAGTTTCTAACTTTTTATGTGGTTAAAGATGGCGCCCAATACCAGACTGGCTGATATTCGAGAAGGATAATGCATTCCCGTCATAGATCGGTGAGCAGTTTCCTCCCTATTGTTGTGCTCATACTCTCTTTAATATGGCACCGAGGAGCATTATCTTTACAAAATGGAGGCAGGTCACAGGTGGTTAGGTAAAAGGGTGATTGCTGAGAGAAACATTCATTTCCAATGCTCTCACTAATTTTTCCCGCTATTTTTTTTACTGTTAAATCTTTTTTTTAAATGTAACTTCATGAAAATGACGTTTGTGAAACGAAGAAAACATGTTTATGCCATTTTGACATAATAGTTCCAAAGATCAACCGTGATAGAGAGTTGGAACCATCTTTATTATTTATTTATTTTTTTTATAAAAGTCCTTTTTGTTTTTATTTGTTTCGTATTTTTATCCTTAATTTTATGCTTCTAACAGTTTGGCAATGGTCGGATGTTAAAATTATTTTCTCAAACACTATAATCAGCACTTTTTTCTTTCACACTCAGTGAATCATTGTCAGTCAACAGTTGAGTGGTAAAAGGAATTTGCAGACAGAAAACGATTTTTTTTAAAAAAGTAAATGCATTTTTGAATGGGGTTTTCTTAATTATTTTAATAATAATTTAAAATTATTTGCAGTAAGTCGCTTTTTGTCGATAAATCTTGTTGATTATAGTAATTTCAATTTTTTTTTTCATATAGATTTTTGTCCAAACTAAAAGTCACAGTTTATAATACAAAAATATCCAACAGTTTTTCGAATTCTCTACTTGTTCTAAGCGATTATGATTTTTTTTTTTTAATTCTAGATTAATTTTTTTTAATATATTGTAATTCTTACTTTACAAATCTTTGTCATGCAGCTACAGAAATAATTAACGCTCCGTAATTAATTTTTAAAAATAAATTTTAATTTTGAAATTTATTTTTTATTCCTTAAGAATAAAAACAATGCTTCGCAATTTAAAACAATCCTTAAATTTGCGATATTTTCAAAGTAATATTATAGAATAGAACTGTAATATTATAGTTTTTTTTTTTTTGGTTAATTCGAATTAAAATTTAAAAACAATGAAACATTTTTTATAAAATGTTTTTGACAGTTAAATTAGTTAACATATTTTGATTTTGATTAGTTGACGTAAATGATGTAATAAGTTGGCGGAAGTGACGTGCTATAAAAAGAATCTATTCAGTTAGCAGGAGAAATGAAAAAAAGTTTTCTTCTACTTTTAGCCACCATTAATAAATAGATTTTTATAAGGACTTTAATTCTTTCGAAAGGTTTATTGATTTTAATTATAATCAACCTAAAATGTAATAAAAATTTCCGTAATCCTTTAAAAAAGTTCGAACTCATTACATGCGAATTGTTCTATTCATTTTTAAGTTTTGCTGCACTCTTGCTGTATTTAAAGTTTTGGACGCTTTTTACTTATTGAAATTATCTGTGTATTAAAGCAATTATTTTTTAAATTATTAAAATTTTCAACATGATAATTCTTTTTAATTTGTTCAATAAAATTATTTGCCGTTTAATTATTAGTTCTTTTTACTTATTAAACAAGTTAAATGCTAAAAAATAAATAATTTTAACCATTTCTTTTTCGGATAAATCATTTTATTTTAGACCTTCCTAGCTTATACTAGCAACCATTTTCCATTATAACAATTTATTAATAAAATGTATTTGAATAAAATTTTTGCTTTCAAGAAAGAAGAATTATTAGTATAGAATTTACTATTCTTAATATTAGTGTTTGTTTATTAATTATGTATTACTAAATCAATAACGAAGCATTTTTTTAATGTGGAGATAGAAAGATTATAATGATTTTTTAAATACAAAGATAAAAATAGAATAATGAAAAAAAAATTTGAAAATAGAGATACAAACGTCTTAGTACAATTATCAAGCCATTAGTTTAATAATTAAATACAATTATTAAATTGTTATCTATAATTTATGTATAGTTAAATTAATAATAAAGATTTTTTAATATACATATAAAAATAGAGAAACGAAGAATTTTTTTAATATAGTGATAGAAATGTACTAACAATTATACAACGGTTTGTTTATTAATATGCATTATTAAATTAATAATGAAGATTTTTTAAATATACAGATGGAAATGTAATATTAAAATAACTGTTTGTTTATTCATTATATATTATTAAATTAATAATGCAAAACTTTTTCATTATACAAATTGAAATAGAATAATGAAGATTGTTTTAATATAGATAGAAATGTACTATTATTAAAATTATTGCTTGTTTTTTAATTATGCATCATAAAATTAATAATGAAGTATTTTTTAATACTCAGATAGAAATAGAATAATAAAGGATTTTTTTAATACACAGTTAGAAATATAATAGTGAAGAATTTTTTAATATAGAGATAGAAATTTACTATCATTAAAATTACTGTTTGTTAATTATGCTATTACTTAAAACACTATTAATGTTACTATATTAACACTAACACTATTAATGTTATTATGTTAACAAACACTATTAATGTTAT